>PVKM010010287.1:0-35193 GCA_004027735.1 Carollia perspicillata
CTGCTGGGAAAATTGCCTGTGAACGGCACACAGCTGCCATCTCTTTGGAGAATCACGCCCCGCCCCCCAACCCTTGATGGGAATGGCTTGTCCAGAGATGCCTAGGACGTTAAGCCTCCCCCATCCCCAGCCAGCATGGCCTGAAATCAGTGGCTGACTGATGTGGGGGCACAGAGGTCCAGTCTCTTAGCCCCGAGGTGGAACAGCTGTTCAGGAGGTGCCCCTCACGCTCCAGCTCTCCCTGTGTAATCAGCCTGTGGCCAGACATCAGCCGAAACCACCTCTGGGCTTGGCTTCTCCTCTGTTCTGCTTCTCCTGCTCTCCTTGAGGCTTGTCCTGAGAGTGTCCTCTCGGATCAGGCACTTGGACAAGCATCCTTGTTTCAGGCTGTGCTGTTAGGGACCCTCCCCCTAAGGACTAAGAGAGAAGATTCTGGGCATCAGTTTCACTTGACAGAAAAGGAGGAAGTTGGATCCATTCTCACTGATGGGTCTGTTTCATGAATGCAGATTTTAACTTCCAGAGTATTTTCGTATACTTTGTACTGGATATTCAGTTGTATCCACTCGATTCTTTCCTTTTCTTAATCTCCCAAAGGGAGATCAGTTGAAGAACAAATAAATATCCTCTAAGTTCAAATTTTTGAGCACTGAAATGTTTCTCTACTAGGGGGAGGAGGGGGCCAAAGTCAGGACACTCCACCTTGCCTGGAGGAAATTATGGCAAACAAAGCCTTTGAGTTTAGATGTAGAATACTCAACATTTTCTTGGCGACTGAGGTTTCATTGCTTCCACCACTACAGACATCTTTCTGGCTTTGACGGAAATCTCCCAGGCTCAGCCCCTAAGAAAACCTTTAAAGTCACATACCTGGGTGCTATATCGTTGTTTGTGTGGTATTCATGGGTACCAAAATAAACCATTCTATAGTGCAGCTTAAGAAAAGTTAGAGAATGTCTATTTCTTAGGTAGTCCCTGGGGAATACCCAGAATCCCCTGGGGCCTGGGAAGGCTGAGTCATGACAGAAAGACCAGGCCTCCACCAATGCCACATTCCTCCGGCCCACTAACTGACCAGTGAGGAAATCCTGGGTGCGAGTGCCACGTTACAGGTCCACCCTTCCTCTCTGGACTCTTCTCTAACTGTCCTCGTTCACCTTTTCCTTCGAGTGGAAAATCAAATGAGGAACATCGGGAAAACGGTGTGACTCTACCTGTTCGCCTGCTGATTCCGTTCCATAGAATTGCCTATTAACCACCCGATTTCAAATGGCAAGTTCAACCATATCAATTCAATTAAAAAAAAAGTTTCTACTTTCCTGAGCTCAAAAATGTAACTGACCTACAAATGGGATCAGAGAACAAAAACAAAAAGAATACTAGCCCTGACTGGAGTGGCTCAGTGGGTTGGGCATCATCCTGCAACCTGAAATGTGGCCGGTTCAATTCCTGGTCAGGGCACGTGCCTGAATTGTGGGCCAGGTCCCCAGTGGGGCACATATAAGAGGCAACCAATTGATATTTCTCTCCCTTTCTTTCTCCCTCTCTTTGCCTCTCTCTAAAAATAAATAAATAAATAAATATTTAAAAAAATACTAGATTTCTTTTTTCTTCTTCTCTAAGGCACGATGCCATTTTATACTCATTGTTGATTTTATGGGGTGCTTTAAAAAAGGTAAAACAGATCTTTTCATACTTATTTGTTGCTTGGGAAAACTAAGGATTTAATTAACTTGTTCAATCACTTATTTCAGAAATAGCAGAAGTAATATCAGCACAGCGACTCAGCTCTGTAGTTTATCATTAGGTTATTTATTCTTATGGACGTTTCTTTAGAAATGTATGAGATCCCAAGATGTAAAGGAACATGAATTAATTCACTAACTCTGTCATATTTCTCAAGTGTTTGTTATGCACCAGGACCACAAGACCACGGAAGTCACAGGAGTAATCTTGAGCCTGTCCCCATCCTTAAGATTCTCACAAGCTGATAAAGGAACAGGTCAGACCACTCAAAAACTGGTTTCTGTCCCTTTCTAAATTAGTCTTTAACTAAGATCACTGCCAGAGGAGTAGTGTAGGTGAGAACTCAGAGGTGTTAAAAATCACAGCGGGCACTGATAGGAGTGTGGCGCTGGCTGAAGGTGAGTTTCACGTTGAGATTTGGAGACTAGAGATGGCTAGGAGGAGGACAAAGAGGGCCCCGGTGAACAGAGGTGCACCTGTGGCCGGGAACTCGGCAGCCTGCGGAGAATGGGGAGGATGGAGGGGGAGGTCTGTTTTGTGGGGAGAGTGACCAGCAGATTTGGAGAGAATGATCAGGGCCAGACAGTGTGGGGCTTCTGAGGGCCAGCAAAGTGGTGTGTGCCTTAGCCTGCAGGCAAAGGGGAATGGAGAGGATTTTTACACAACAAATTAACAATCAAGTATTGTTACGGCAAGGTGCCCCAGGGGCCTGTGCAGCAAGAACTGAGGGAGAGAAGAGAATTAGATCAGGCAGATAAGATGAAATAAAATATGCGAAATATAAAACACACTCATCCTGATATCCTTTTATAATCGTAAGGTGCAACACTTCAAATATGAAATAATATCTTGCTCCCAGGGTAATGGTTACAAAAAGAGAGAATCAATAATGAGAAAAATCCAAGGAGCAAGCATCAATATGATTTGGTGACTAGTTGGAAATAGCGGGAAAATAAACAAGGAAACTGCTGTCTGTCACCTTATGGTTCTTTAATCTTCATAATTTTCAGGATATATACTTTGTATTTGTTAAGCATATGCATTTTAATTCTGTATTTTCTTTTATTTATTTTTAATTTAAAATTATATTTTATGATTAGTAATGTTAGAGTAATAGACTCTCCCCATCAGGGATGAGAGATTTATATGGCATGACCACAAAGATTTTGAGACAAGAGACTCATAATGTAGCCTTTATGGTTTCCTGGTGATTTCAAAGAAGCCAAATTTTCATGTACTGAACAAGAATTAATATTTTACCCCAGGATCAGGATGGAGGGCTGTAAAACACAAATCTATTTTAAAGGTACAGGGCACATACTAAGTTTTAAGGCTTAGAACTCCAAGAAAAGTTTTCTGACTCTATGGAACATTGTATATCCTTCAATATTTTATCACTCTTAAAATTCATCACTACACATTCGTGGCAGGGAATAATGGTAGAAAAATGGGGTGAGGATAGATGAGGAGGGGATGATGAAATAAGCAAAGTGTTTTACTACTACTGGAAGGTGACCTGAGAGTTATTCATTTTTCATTCATTCATTCATTCATTCATTCATTCAAGCATTTATTTCCAGGAGCTCTTACTCTTGAGAAATTATGATCTATATGTAAGAGACAAAGAGATCATGGAATCATGTGTGTGCCCTCAAGAAGCTTAGAGTCTAGGGAGTAAGGCATTAATAAATGAAAATGTTACCTACACCTGGGAAGTCTTAAATACTGTCTGCACATGACATCATGGGGCTAGAAGAAGAGAACAGAGGAGAGACAGCTGAGTCCGCGTCAGCAAGGTGGACTAGAGAAAGAGGGGGCAGGGGGTGGAGGAAGCTTGGCATGGCTTCCAAGAGAAAGTGATGCTTGAATGGCCCTCTCATAGTCTTGTCCTATGCCTCGTTCCATGCCTCGCCTTTCCACCTCTTCTCTCCTCGCTGGATAATCCAACCACAGCCACTTCTTCTCTTACTACCTCTGACATGAATGATTTCTGAAGAAGTTCCTCCAGCTCAACCGACCTCTTCGATGAAACTCTGAAGTGAAGGGGAGAAAGGAGTCTATGTGGGAGCCTAAAGGTAGCCACCCATGTACCAAAAAATAATGTCTTGGAGGCCAAAGGAAGAGAGAGTGCTAATGCCTCTTCAAAACACGAGTAGGCATTAGTGCTAGATGTGAAGATGAAACGTACTTTGTGGTTAGTCCACTGACAAACTTGGCAAAGACATGTGGGAGAAATATCGAGGATGGAAGTTTGAAGAAGGCCACCAAGGCAGCAAATGGGCTCTGCTCATATAAGGCCCATCCAGAAAAGGCAGGAAAGCAAGAACCAGAGGAGAAATTGGGTCAGGGGAGTTTCTTTGGTAAGAAAGAAAACCTGTTTCTATACTGAGGGGTAGCTTTAGCAAAGAGGGCACAGTTGAAAACGGAGGAGGAGAATTGAGGGAGTTGGTTACGATGACTGGGAGGGGATGACCTGGAGCCTCTGTGGACAGAAGAGCTCCTTACTGCTGGAGGTGGGAAGTAGATGAGAGGCGGTGGGTGGGGATGCAGGAAAGTTTGTAGGTCGGGGGCAGGAAATCCATTTGATGGCTGATTACACACTTGTTCTCTCAAGTCTCTCACATGGACCACAAAGACGAGTAAGACACCATGCTACAGCTCTCGTTTACCAACCATACACTTCATTTAAGTGAATAAATGGATAGTTATCTTTATGCTCCTTGAAATTCAAACATTCCCAGCCCTGGCCAACAAAGGGCAGGATGCTGGGAATACGTCCTCCCTGGAGGATTTAATCACTGACCTTGCTTACAATCGGTGGTCCATGATGATAATAAAAAGTAGTCTGACTTTTAGTCAGGTTTATTATCCTCTTTAAATCCTCTATAGAAAATGAATCCCTTCTTATTGCCTGCACCTGAGCAGGTCTTTTCTGCCACCTTGCCCTTGGGGCATCACTGATGCTCAGATGCCGGTTTCAAGGTTTCTCTTGGAAGATAACACAAAGGCATAAAACTAATTTGGGTGACAAGAGTAAGAGAACCTGAAGGAGGTGAAGAGGTCAGGTTTAACCCTTTCATATCACAGAAGAAGAAAGTGGGCACAGATGGGTGAAAGGCTCATGAAGCCACTCAGTCCAGAAATGGCAGCGCTGGGTCTCCAAACCAGGTCTCCTGAATCCTGGTTAGCTTCCGGAAGAAAGGCCTTTCCTGTCAACCTTTCCATACTGCAGCTCAGACGGCAATTTACTGGTACCTGGCTCCACCAGGAGAGTATCAATTATTTGGGGGGAGGAAGTACCCAGAATGACTTGAGTGCTTTCCATTTTCCTTTAAGGATGTTGGAGCTCACCGCAACCAATGCCTTTCTTTTCAATTCATGCACTGTTCTTTGACAATATGAGGGGGGACCCCCAGCACGGAATTTGTTCATAAAAATTGTGTATTTATTTTTACACGTTCAAACTTCAGTTACCTTCAAAGTACTCCCCATTGGATGCAATACACCTATCAAGACATTTTTTGCCACTGCTCAAAATAGTTTTTGAACTTATTGATTTTGATGCCTTTTAGTGCTTCTGCTGTTTTTTATTTCACCTCCTCTACAATGGCAAAATGTTTCCCTTTGAGGACATTTTTCATCCGGGGAAAGCAAAAAAGTTGCTCGGGGGAGATCTGGGGAACAGGGAGGGTGGAGTGTCAAGGTCATACTGTTTTTGGTCAAAACTGCTGAACACTCAGTGTGGTGTAGGTAGGTAAGTGTGCTCATAAATCACCCATCATGAAATGAGAAAACATGTTGAAACAGTCTTAAAAAAATTCGCTGAAGCCAAATGCTGCCTCTCACAACAACAGTTGCTACACGGATACAGATGGGTTCCTAGAACACTCACCTAGAGGGACAAGCCTGTACTACAAGAGGCCAGCCCTCCAGAAGATAATTCTGGTTTTTTGAGTCCCCCCTCATACTTTCAAAGAAATCTGAATGACCAACTTGGTCTTCAGCTGTCCTTAAAGCCACAAACTATATTTTATAAAGGCATATGGTGTGTATGTGTGTGTGATGGAAAATATAATCAAATTAATATGTGTGATCCACAAACTTAAGGCAGCAAAACTGAGGGTAATAGAAAATGGAGATGTAGTAAAATAAGGAGAAAATGAACCTGTGAGTGTATCTTGAAAATTTTTAATTCCTCCACTACTCCAATGTGCAACGTTGAATATCATATAAATCATATTTTAAATATAATCATGAACCTTCTTATTTAAAAAAATGCTATGCAAAAGCTTTCCTTAAAATTTTGGGGAAACAAAGCATTAGCCCCTCGTTTGTGAATTTTGCATATTCTAGCTTCATACATTGGATTTGTTTTAAATGACAATGAATAAGAACATCACCCAGGCAGGTAAGGCAAAGCAAAGAATGTTATGAATCTTGAGATAATATTTGTTTTGCTCAAAGGAAGCAGAGGGAAAACTATAACAAGTTAATTGTTGGTGTCAACTCCTTCTCTCTCACTCCAAACCAAGCGGCTTTGGTGGAAAATGTCTGAAGTTCATTTCCAGTTCTATCTACCAGAGTTTTGATGACAATTAAGCAGGATAGGTTGGCGGCCCTCAACAAGCACTCAGTAAGTGATGATAGGAGCTGTCCTGTCATTGAAGATGAGCTTGGCTTGGGTCTATACCAGTCTAATAAAATCAGATATAACTAAAAGATTTTGTGTAACACAGCTAGATTCTTGGGAAGACAAGAAAAACTATTCCGTTCTGATGTCCACTGGGGAGTGAGTGAGTTCTACTTACTATCCAATCATTTCTAGTTCTATCCTTTTCAGTTGGTGAATACTCTAAAAAAAAGTCAACCTGTGGGGGATACAGAAAAAGCTCTTACCTCTCTTGAAGTCCTATGGGCTTCATTTTGAAAGGAGAAGGGCAGACCGAAGTGGTAGCTTTGACCTCAGGAGCGTATCGACCTTGAGGGTCCACCACCACGCTCAGCACCTTCGGCGCCTGCTCAGGCTGGACCATGCTGCTGCCCGTCTTGGCCTCGGACTGGGCTGGCTGTAAGGCGAGGGGCGATAGGTGGATCTCCTGATTTTTCTCTTTATCTTGTCTCAGAGAAAGCTGGAACTTTTCTTTTAATCTGTAAAGAATCTATAGAAGGAGACATAAGGGTCCTGTCATGTTTTTTCACACTCAGCAACCTCTTACATCCCAACTTAGGAAGCAAGCTAAAGTAAAGGGTTAACGATGATAATGCCGGTAAGCAAAGACTTCTAGATGGGTTCTTAGTTTTGTGGTATTGAGATTTTTCTCAAAAGGATATACTTGGTATTTTTAGAGATGTGCACAGACACATTAAATATACATGTACATGAATTTATTACCCAGATATTATTAAAAGCAAATTTGGCTAATTTTATAAAAGTGCCAGATGTCAGTTTGATCACATGTAAGCTTTTCATTAAAATGAATGAAAGGGGAGGCTTATGGAAGGAATATCCGTGAGACGTGGGCTTACGACGTTACGGGAACGGAGATCGGATCTGCTTCCAGGACAAGATGTAAAAGCAAAGTCCTGCAGACCATTAGTGAAGGAATAGTTGTGCTAAGACCATAATTTCTGATATTGGTAAATACCTGGGTTAGTCTTATAGTATCTTGAGTACCTAGTAAATACTTAGAATAATTAAATTTAAGGCGTTTCTCGAAGAATAATTTGGACAACCAGAATATTTTTTCTTACCCTTTCCCCCTTTTAATTTTTAATGCACATAGAAAAATCAAGTATCACTTTCCCCCATTCTTAGAGCTGTTTCTACAAGGGCTAATAGAGTTCAGAAGTGGTGGGCTCTTCACTTTTAAACTCTTAGGACAATCAGACTGACTTTGCCGAGATAATCCAAGGGACCGTATTGTGACGTGAGCAAAGTTGGTCGTTCCTGTCTTCAGGCTTCCTTTTTTTATAGGTTCTTTTCTTTTTAAAATCTATTTATTTTTTATTTAAGTTAAATTGTTTCCAGTTTTGCTGAGATATCATAGATATACGACATTGTGTAAGTTTAAGGTGTACAACGTAACGATTCGATATCCTTTCTTTTGTCTCGATGCTGACTCTACTCCAGTCCCTGCAGAAACCAAGTGTCCAGGTGCTTCTTCAGGTCTGTTCAAGGAAGCGCCTTGATGAGTTAATGCACATGAAGAGCTGATTTAACCCATCATCTGCAATTACAGCACTGACGGCGTCGGCATCCTGCTGACTCCCTGTTTAATTTCTGGAATCCATTAGCTAAATGAGTGCTATTTTAGAGGATAAGGCTTTTCTGACACTTTCGGATCACATTTACTCCAACAAGCCATGAGGCTAATTCTTTCTTTCCTTTTCTTTCAAAGTTCCTTTAAATTCTAGTAACTTGTATATTGGAAAGGCATAAAGTCTAAATATATACTTTTTCTTGTTAAAGGAAGAACAACAATAAAAGAAAGTTAAGAATTCACCTGAAATTGTGGAGGCAATAGTTTATTTCAGGAAAATTTTAGAAAATTTTTGTCCAGTATTCTCAAAATATATTGGTTTAAAAAAAGCCTATTCAACAAGATAAGATTATTTTAAAAAATCAGGTTGAAATAAAACCACAACCATCGAAGATGAGAGGTATCAGACTGAGGTTAAAAAGAAAATAATTCAAGGAACTGAAAACTCAGTAGCAGGATGTAGATTGCTTTGCGAGCAATAAAGAACAGCACTGACAATGCAGAAAACGAAATCAGTGGTATAGAAGGTAGAGAGGGACTGCCTGGAATGTAGAGCAAAAGGATAAGAGATGAAGATAAAAACAGAGAAAAGATAGGATATGGAAGTTAGAGAACAATCACCGTAAATGGTAAATGAGGAACCAGAATGAATGAAAGAGAAGCAAGCCATTCAAAACGATTCCCAGCGTCCCCTATGTCATGTACTGTGAAAGGTACATCATGTTCTGCTATGAACTCAATAGACAGCACTCTGCTCTTACGGAATTTAAGGATACGAATGAAAAAAATTTCCTAGTTTAAAAAAATGCATGAGTTAGTTGACAGAAGAGTGAAGGTGAGAATGAAATGGGGCAAACTTTCATAACTTTGAGAAAAAATAGATGTTACAAAGGATGTATGAATTCCAGAAATAGATAAATTGATGTGTGTGTATATGAAGCCAACAGAATTTCTTGAATATTCAAGGTGTCAGAAAATTTACTATCTGAGTACCCTTCCTGAAAAAAACCCTCAAGCAAAGTCATGAGAAAAGACGATTCCAAATTAGGAAATAAAGAACTAGAGATTGTGATGTAAAAGGAAGCTTGGGTATCATTTCAACATGGCGTGAAAACCAGACATCACCGAGTCTCCGGCCTTGTCTGCAATCCAACACCTCAGACTGTCTAACCAGCCAGAAGGTTGGGGAGGGCAGAGGGGTAGAAAACAGAGGTGAATGTACATTAAATGACTTTTTAATTGTGGGTACAGAGGGAATCAGAATCAGGATGGACACAGAAGGATCCGAGGTCCGTCTGATATAATTATTAATATATATCAAAGAAATGGAAGTCTAGATAAGTAACCTGGCTTGCCTCCGGCAACATTTAGCTGTGGTGGAGCCCGGCCCTGAGGCAGTTCTGTCCTGAGGGTCTAAGCACGTTGCAGCCCCTTGCGTCCCCTCTGACGCTGCTCTCCACCACCGCACTACCGTTCTTTTTTTTTTGTTTTGTTTCATAAATTACTTTATTGTTGTTCAATTGCAGTTGTCTGCATTTTCTCCCCATCACTCCCCACCACACCCTCCAAACCCACCTCCCTCCCTTGCTTCCACCCTCCCCTTTGATTTTGTCCATGTGTCCTTTATAGTAGCTCCTGAAAACCCTTCTCCCCACAGTCCCTTCCCTCTCCCCTCTGGCTATTGTTAGATTGTTCTTCATTTCAATGTCTCTGTTTGTATTTTGTTTGCTTTTTTGTTTTGTTGATTATGTTCCAATTAGAGGTGAGATCATAAGGTATTTGTCCCTCACCAACTGGATTATTTTGCTTAGCATATACAACAAACATTTCAGAAATATGTATGGAACCATAAATGACCCTGAATAGCTGCTGCAATTTTAAGAATGAAGAACAAAGTAGGAGGGATCACAATACCTGATATCAAACTGTATTACAAGGTCACTGTAATGAAAACAGCCTATTACTGGCATAAGAACAGGCGCATAGACCAATGGAACAGAATAGAGAACGCAGAAGTACAGTAAACCCAGTAAACTGTATGCTCAATTAACATTTGACAAAGAGGAAAGAAGCATAAAATGGAGTAAAAACAGCCTCTTCAACAAATGGTGTTGGGAGAGCTGGACAGCTACATACAAAAAACCGAAACTTGATCACCAACTTGCACCATACACAAAAATAAATTCAAGGTGGATAGAAGACTTATAAATATAAGTTGTGACACCATAAAAGTCCTAGAGGAGAACATAGGCAGGAAAATCTCAGATATTCTATGCAGCAGTATTTTTACTGATATGTCCCCTAGAGCGAGGGACATAAAGGAAAGAGTAAACGAATGGGAGCTCATCAAATTAAAAAGCTTCTGCATGGCTAGAGAAAATGCACTATTGTTCTTTAAAAGAGAGAGGGAGAGAAACATCAATGTATGGTTGCCTCTCATGCGTCCCCTGCTGGGAACTGGCCTGCAACCCAGGCATGTGCCCTGACTGGGAATCGAACCATGATCCCTTGAGTTCGCAGGCCCGCACTCAATCCACTGAACAGCACTGTTCTTGAAGAGGGACCACAGTCCCACCTGCTACAGACGTGGGTCTCACCACCGAGTTTGAAAACTACCTACTCTATGAACAGACCTTCTGTGGATGGAAAGATCTTCCTAAGGAAAAAGACTATGCACATCTGAGGTATAATTAGAAATGCCTATTATTGATATAATTTGGACTGCCAGGAAATTAAAGAGAATCCTTAATGTCCTTTAGGTCAGTTTACTTCCTCATACACCGGAAACTTTTGTACTGGTGCTAGTTATTGACTCTGGTAGGGTAAAGCTAAGTCTTGCATTTTTTAAAACAATGGGTTCTAAATAGTCCATGACAAATATTACTAAAGACAGATGTCTAATGCTAAATGACAAGCCTTCTTACTGTTACTATAATCACCCCCGCCAGCTACAGGATAGAAGGTACTGAAGATGCATTCCCTTTCCTTGTGCGTGGGGCTTCAGGAAAGGCTGGCCTTCACCTTGGCTCTTGACGGGTCACTTTTATGATTCTATTTGTGTAAAACAGGCTCCAGTCCGAAGTCCTTCTTTACCCTTCACACGCTTGTGTTCTCGATGAGGAATCTCTGCCATTATCTTACAGTCATCTGTTTACTTCATCTCTGCGTAGAGGCAATTTTTAATCTGTCTCTACATAGTATATGCACAAACGGACTGCAATTTCTTTAATTAGGGGGAAGCTGAACTTAGAAGGTGTATGATGCTTATAAGATACTATTTAAAAAATACTCAAGAGAGAGACTGGGCTGTGTGAAAAAATGTGGAAAAAATGCCAAGTCTGCCACTTAGCAATAAGGCATTTTCATGGAAGTAAGTTACCAGGCAGTGGTTCCCAGCCCAGGGATTTCGCTCTCCTGGGACTTCCAGCAATGTCCGGAGATGCTTTGGTTGTCATCCTGGACTGTGTGGGGGTGCCGCTGGCACCTGGTGGGCAGATGGTAGGGATGCTGTTAAATACCCTACAAGGCGTAGGACAGCCTCCCTCCCTCTGAGCAACAAGTTATCTGGCCCCAAATGCCAACAGTGCTGCTGTTCAGAAACCTGGTATAAGGGATCTTAATTAAAAACCACCTGGTATGACCTCCTCATTTTATAGTTAAACCCAGAGAGGTTTAATAATTTATGGGAGGTTAGGAATAAAGTCTAGAATCCCAATTTCCTGACTTATGCCTGTGAGCACTGCCCTCTGTTCAAAATATATCATCCTTGTAAATCCCACATCCTTCTTCCCAACCTCTTTCCTGAACCTCTGGAAAAGTGGGTCAGAGATTTTCCAAGGCAC
The DNA here is from genome assembly GCA_004027735.1 of Carollia perspicillata. Lineage (NCBI taxonomy): Eukaryota > Metazoa > Chordata > Mammalia > Chiroptera > Phyllostomidae > Carollia > Carollia perspicillata. The sequence continues at coordinate 11,849 of PVKM010010287.1, forward strand.
AGCTTGAGGTCGAGAAGGTAGCATGTGCATATTTCTCTGTGTGAATGCACTTTGTTTTAGGTTAAACCTGAAAGCTTACCATAGCGGCGGCCAGCCAATATTTTTGACTTTGCCTTTAGAGCTTGTTTAAACCTCGGGATGCAATGAAATCTTTTGATTATTCAAAAAGAAAAAGGAGAAAGGAATAAAAGTTAAATTATAGCGAGAGAAAAAGAATAATAGCAGGAAGAAGCCAGAGGAACACAGAAATAAGAGGAAACTAAAGAAATCTTATAGAGCTCTTCTTCAGCTTTTAATTTTTTAAAAAAAATCTCAAAACAGGTAACTCAAAACATCTGTGTGAACTGATATGTGTTCAAATTTGAAAATGGCACCAACAGTCCACAGTATATGTTTGTTCTTTACAGTATTTTGCAGTTAGTTCTGAAGGAGCTCATTCATTTATTTCATTTAATTGAATAAACGTGAATTAATCCCTACATTATTCTAGACACGAGACATTGTGGATGTAAAGATGGCACTTAACCTTGTCTTCTGGAAATTCACAGGCTTCCAGAAGAGACACATGGGTCCAATACAACATACTAAGTATACAAAGAGATGCGTCCATAGTAGGTGTGGTGTGGTACGCCGTTATCAGTTCTGCCTGGTTTGAATGGCTCAGATTAATGCAGGCATTCTCATCCTGTTACCAGGCCCCTCTGTGGCTGCAGATAGATGTCCACAGGATGGAGTGACAGAGCTCGAAGAAACCACAATTTGACAATATTATCCATGGCATCCTGGTAGAGAGTTCAAACTTTTGATCCTGGAAGACTTGGATTGGAACCCCAGCTCCTGTCCTCAGACACCCCTATTCATGCCCCCACATACTGTCTGGTCTTTGTCAAGTCACTTATCTTCTCTGAACCGGGGTTTTCTCATCAGTAAAATTAGGGAACTAGTAGACATTAAGTGTTTCTGCATAGAACCTATAGTTAACAACACTGTATTACATACTTAAAAACATTTGCTAAGAAGGTAGATCTTATGTTAAGTGTTCTTATTACACACAGAATAATAATAAATAGAGTGGAGGAACTTTGGAGATGATGGATATGTTTATGGCCTAGATTGTGATGATGTTTTCATGGGTGTATATTTATCTCCAAACTCATCAAGTTGTGCACATTAAATATGTACAGTTTTTTGTATGTTAATCATATCTCAATAACATGGATTAAAAATGCATTCAATGTTTGAGCCAGGCAGTAAATTTAGTACCAGTAAGTGTGCAATAAATACAAGAAACAAATTCTTATTGTTATTATTATTTTTCTTCTTAGTAAGAGGATTATATTCTTACCTAAATAATTTTTATTAATCCAGAAAAATATTGAAAATTAGTGCGAGATATATACCTACTTTGGAAAATGGTTCTGTCCCAAATAATTCCACCTAGGAGCCTAATCCAATTTCTCTCAGTCTCTAGGGGTTATACATAAACATTAGAACAGTGTGGTTATTTATGTCCACCGTTGCCAGTGTTTACTGAGTGATGCTGAGGTTGTAGCGGGCAGTGTGATCTCTGACTTGCTGCCTCAGCCAACGAGGCCGTGACTAGAGAATCTCTTTGTCTGGCCTATTTGTGGCTCTAACATGCCAGAGCTTTTACTGACCCAAACAGCCATCTTTTTTTAAATGTGTTTTCTGTGCTTTGCAGAAGCGATCTGGCTAGTCGCTCTCTCTGCGTACATGTCATAAATATCTCCGTACTTGTTGCTAAACCTCTAAGTACCTCTGAAGGTCTCAATCAGATGACACATGCTCTCCTTTCTATTATGTATTCAAGTTTAAGAGCTAATTCTGAATGGACTGGAAGTTGCCCACACATTTTTCCTTAGAAAATTGTCTATTTGTGGCTCCACCCACTGCACATTCACATTTGAAAGGTGCTAAATAAGTCACACATTTGAAATGTCATACATGCCTAATTTTACGCCTGGCAACATATACATTTTTATTTTAAGAAAAGTAAACAATATGCTACATTTCAGAAATTTTGCCAAGCCTTATGTTATTGTTGTAGAGCGCACGGAATGCTCCATGACAGCAATTTACCTACATACCTTCATAATAAAAACACATGCTTTTCATTTCTGTGGTATGTAGGAAGGCTGGAGGCAAATAATGGTATTGGATCTTTCATAAGTATAATTAGTGCCCCAGAAAAATCCGAGTTACATCTTTTCTTTTGCCATGGAATTAACAAAATTATGAGAAAGTAAATTGGAGTATATGTATTTAAGAATCACAAAAGCGATAGTATAACTCTTTACTGAGAGATCTAAGTAAAAATTTAACTTTAAATCAAGATCATTATCAAAAACACTGGGACCAGCTTACAAAGATCAGCTTATTTTAGAGAACCACATTTGACTTGCCCTTAAATGTGAACTGTTGACTTGTCAGTGGTTACATTGCATTGGATAAATATAAAGTTATCTTAATCCTGTCTGTTAGGTAGGTTTTACTTTTCTCTCAATATTAACTTCCTTTCTATGCACTGATGGTTTGTTCCTCTGTTAGTTGTTCATGTGACTCTTTCATAGGAAAACCGAAAACAGTGTTTGAAATATATCATCCTACTGCTTTCTTGCATTTCGAGAACTACTGGGAGACAACTCGGGAGCACTGCCTCGCTCCTACTCCACACCAGCCGCGTGCCTCTCCCAGGCAGTGGGAGCATCGCAGCCCAGCTAGGCGGCCAGATGACCCAGGAGTCATCCGTCATCCCTTTTTTTGTCCTTTTCCTTGAGAATTGCCAGTTCCACCTACAAATAAATTCCAATCCTGCCCTTCTCCCCATCTCCACCACCACCCCCTACTCGGGGCCACCATCGCCTTTCTCATCAAACTAAAAAAGTAGCACACAGGTTCCACCTTTCTCAAATCCAAACAGGCTACGCTTATCCCCACCTCGGCTGTTCCCACTGATGCCCTCTGCCTGCGAGGCCCTCCTCCCACACTGTGGTGTCTCGGATGGCTTTGCTCCCCTCGCTCACTCTTAGGTTCTCTCTTCATGGCACTTAGTACTGAGATTTTTTTAAATTAATTAACTTAATTTTTAAAGAGCAGTTTTAGGTTTATAGAGAAATTGAGCAGAGTACAGAGTTCACTTACCCCTCCTCCCCGACCTCCCTTAACGATTTCTCCTATCATTAACATCTTGCTTGCATTAGGGTGGTGCATTTGTTATAATTGCTGAGCCAATATTGATAGAATTAACTGAAGTCTATAGTCTAGATTATGGCCACTCAGAGTGGTGTTCATTCTATGGGTTTTGACGAATGTATAAATGTCATATGCAGGGCTTGGCAGAAGTAGGCTAATAATAATAATAAATAATACAATAATGAATAATGATACAAGAATACATTTTGTGTCATGTACTCACAACTGTAAACCTACCTTTGCCCACCCCTGTATTCACAGTATAGTATCATACAGAACAGTCTCACTGAACACAAAATCCGCACGCTCTATTCGCCCCACCCCACCCAGCCTCTGGCAACCACTGAACTTTTTACTGTCTCTATAGATTTGCCTTTTCCAGAATGTCATATCTTTGCAATTGCACAACATGTTCACTATTTGGTTTTTTAAAACATTAATGATTACCCATGCCCCTCTACAGTACATAGGCCTCATGAGAACAGGGGCCTCATTTGCCTTGCTGTTTCGTTTGCCCACGTCGCCAGCAACAGGCCCTCTGTGGGTCCTCTGAAGGGATGTGTGGGTTAAATGATGGACGAATCTGCCCACCAACCCAGGAGAGTGCAACCATCTGGACCTCTGAATTATCTTTTTTGACTTGCTCTAGTTACTTTGGCGCTGACTCATGCCGGTCTCTGACTTTTGCATTGGTGCTTTGCACACTTTGGTGCTTTGCACATGCTAGGCAAAGAAGAGTTGTTCCCCGGGCTCAGGTGGTGGAGGGTGTGTTTGCTAGAAGACCTTTCGTCACCTGAGACCAACATCTCAAGTAGGGATTGATCCAGTCATTTTAGAGTCACGGGCGCTCCCTGGGTTGGAAAGGCAGAATCTGGAGCGCATCTTACATGTTGACAGCAAGCCCTGCTCTGCCTCCCCCTCCCCTCCAGAGCTCACAGGCTGCTCATGAGTCTGCTTCCCCACCTCCCCCTTTAACCTTGGCTTTGCACTTCCAAATCTCATTCCCCCTCAACAACTTCCATTTCATCACTCCGTGACCCCTCTCTATCTTCCTGTCCTCATGTCCTTTTTACCGGTGAAGCAGAAAAGCACCCTAATTGTGACTGACAAGAGAGAGCACAGCACTCGAGATTTCTCGAATAAAGGAAATGAAGAACCAGATATACTAGATGCGATTAACCACAACAAGGAACCACACCACCGAAAACACTGACAGACACCAGAAGTCTCTGCCACAATTTCCATCACCCCCGATGTCCTCTCATTAAAATTATTTTGTCTTAACCTCTACCATTTAATATATAAAAATCCATTTCCACACTCAATTCTTCAATGATTCTTTTGTTTATTATGTCCGATTTTTAGAAATCTTCTTTAATGCCTGGCCCATAGGAGATGCCTCTGAGTTCGCTAGGATGGAAGAAGCTCCGGGGCGTCCTCACTGCTTCCTGTATTCAGGGTCAAGGCAACGTGCCTCTCATCCCCCTGTGCAAGGCCTTAATTGTTTTATATCCTTCGACTTGCTCAGCCTCTGTCTTTCCAGATAGCCCTAACATTTCTAACATAAACCACTGCCCAGCAGGGGAGGCACAAATGAATGAAGGACACCCAATGAAACACTTAGCAACACCACTGATTTCGGGAGAATAAATAACACGGTGTCTTTGTGGGGGCATTGGAAAACTGAGGTGTGCATGTTTTTAAAAATATGCAAAATTAAAAAGAATGCAGCACACAGGAAAAAGTTGTTAAAATCCATTTGTAAATGTCAAATATTTTAAGTTACATCACGGAATTTTTAAGAGAATAAAACTTTTTTTTTCTATTTGAAAGGCAACTGTTAACTCATTCAATACCAAAGAGCACTGTGTAGTTTAGGTTTACTTTGGGTTCTATTTTTCTAAATTAGAAAGTTAGAAACATACTTTTAAAGGTTTCATACTCATAACTTATAATTTACAGAGCTATCGGCAGTTATATTTTTATAGTATTCATTCATTTAAAAAATTAGTTGGTAGTGAATTGTACAGTTTTTGAGTCTATAATCAAAGTACAGTTTTTTTTCCCATGCCTGGAATTTCATAAAATGCTTTCAGGGCCCTTTACAAATAAGTAAATCAACTACTTTTTAAGGAGTAAGCTTGCCCATAAGACATATTTCTTTTGAAAAAATGCCCCTAGGTTCAATAAAAGTGATATAAAGGAACAAATAAAGTAAGCCCAAAGTGTGCCCATGAGACTTTAATGGCTGTGAGGCTTTAGTGACCTCTGGGAATCATTTCCTAAAACTTCATTCTCGGGGCTGATCAAGTTACTAAAAGCCTCAGTGCAGTTCCAGCCGTATTCTGCAGGTCAGAATCCAGAATTCCGTAGGTTTTCCTTTAGCTATCACTCCACTGTCAGGCATGAACCCCCCCCCCCCCAGTTTAACTGCACCATAGTCTTGCTTCTGTTCCCAGTCTTCTCAACATTCGTTTGAATGGCAAATGTACCCGATAACATTAAGCAGTGGGCTCAGCAAAGGATAAAATATATAAAGAAGCGCACTTACCATCAGACACGTTACTATAATAACAAAGATGCTGAGAAATATGACAACAGCATAAAATCCTTCTTTGCTCCAGATTTTGTCCGCTTCACGCTGCCCTTGTAAAACATTTTTCTTTAAAAGCAAAACAGAAAGTCCGACGTTAACGGAGAGCTCGAGGAGACTGTTGTTCTTATCAGACACTAAACGTATTTTTAGCTTTATTCCATTCAGTGTAGTAGAACACACCTACATTCCACGCTGCCAGAGCTGCTTCTCAAACTGCTCTAAGACAAGGCACTGCCGCCCTTACACAGGAGGAGCTTGTTCAACCCCCGAGCAGGAGCAAGCGTGCCCGTGTGGCTTATCAGGTCCAAGGCGCCGTACAAGTCCCTTGCAGGCTCTTTGGGAATGACCTGGTTCATAGGTAAGAGAGTTATGCTCTTTCCCGTGTCGAGGAAGTTGTTTCTGAAGCTTTCTTTACTGTCTGGAGTCCCCTCCCACCACCACAACACCCTGGTTCACATGCTGTAACACAGCTCTTAACTTTGCGCCACAGTGAAACAGGTGCCAACACAATCTCCTGATGCGTTAGTAAACAGAGCCACACTGCTGAGATCGTTCCCTTCTTTTTTCCTCTTTTATCAAATCTTTTAAAAATGCTTTCTTATTTGTCAAAATCTGATTAAAATACCACCTCAGCTACATAAACTGTTAGCATATTACATTTTTTTTAAGTATCAGGAAACAGCAAAAAGTCCAGAATTACTTGGTAATAGAAGGTGAAATAATTATTTTGATTTTTATTTATACTTAACGTTTTTGCTCACTACTTTGGGGGTGGAAGGGTAGAGAAGAAGCATGAATAAAATGTGAATGAGTGCCTTAATTTTTTTTAACCTATTCTTTAAAAAAAAAGCATTTCTACTAAGTCAAGTCTTAGAGTGCAATTCATTTTAAGACTTAGTGAAATTTACAGACTTATAGTTAAAGAAACTTTAACTTGCAATCAAATGGTCCACAATAAGCAAAACATATAAAGGCTAAATCAAGTCCAATGTTTGCACGTTGCTGAAGGCTGCCTCCCCGCCCCCGTTCGTGAGCGTCTGCCTGTCCTTGGGTGCTGTCTCCAATGAGTAAGAAAGCCTCGAACCACAAAATATCGAATGATGAAAGTCACTTGGAGAAAGGCCCTGGAAAATAGGAGAGCATTTGGAACATTTCAGTGGCAAATGTAATCACTGCAGTGACTTCAGCCTATGCTATGTGGGACAGAAGAACAGCCTAGCTGAGCCTGGTCGGCCCAAAGAATCATGAGCAATGAATAGTAATTGTCTCAAAGAAGAAGAGAGGAGGAGGAGGAGGAGGAGGAGGAGAGAAAGCAAGCCTTGGATAAAAGCTGTCCCTGTGTCTGAACTTAGAAATCATTGCTAATCATTTTTGAGCCTTTAAATATTAATAGAATACACTCACCATTTGTAGATTAGATAAAAAGAAATATTTGCATTGAAAAACATTTTATGAAAACTTTTATCCTGGAACTCAAGTGAGTCTTGGTGGGGAACTGAGTAAGACAGAACGGAAAGGGTCTGTTCCCTGAATTACAACGTGACCGATGACAATTTGAGAGAGCCTTTGGCTGCTTGAAATTGTTGAGTTTCTATCTCCTTTGCTTATAAAACATTGATGTGCTCACTATGCTATCTTACCTACTTTCTAAAACACAGACAAATTCATGGATATAAGAAATGATTCTGAGGTATATTTTGAAAATACATAAATGGTAAGTGAATGGAGAATTTGAAAACACTTGCCTCATGAAATGATTAGAGACCAATGATCTTTTTTTAAAAAAGATTTATTTATTTATTTTTAGAGAGAGGGGAAGGGAGGGCAAAAGAGAGGGAGAGAAACATCAATCTGGATCTGTTGCCTCTTGTACATGCCTGGACCAGGGACCAAACCCTCAACTCAGGCAGGTGTCCTCACTGGGAATTGAACCGGCAAAACTTCTCTTTGCAGTACGGTACCCAACCAACTAAGCCAAATGGGTCAGGGTTAGAAAACAAGTATCTTTCTGGAAAGGAAATCTTGGCTTCAAGTGACAACTTATCTTTTACTGTTTAACCTCATTCAGATCACATTTTATTCCAGTGCGCCCATAAACATAGCTGAAAACTAATAAAACAGAAAATTCTCCAAGAAACCAGGAAATGAATTTTTTGCAGGCAACTAAATGGCATCTATTGCTTGCTCTAAAAGCAAACTAGTGACAGTTAAGCCTTCAAGTAGGCAGCATAAACTTGTCAAATTTAAGTACGAGGATCTGAGCTTTACTTAATGTAAAATCTAGATAAAAGGGGTGGTTAGGTGGGTGGAAAGAGATTTTTGTGTTCCTAACCTGATCTGGTTCATTTCTTTTTTTCTTGCTATAGTTCTACACCTCCTGGAATATCAACATGTTCCTTTCTGCTCAAGACAACTGTTTTGTTTCTCTTTTAACCAAAGCAGTGATGATGGAAGAATTAACCTCCCACCCCCATCTCCCACTCCCAGTTAGAAAGACACATGTTTTGTGCTCCCAGAACTTAGTCACTGCACTTTCTTGGTAAATAGATTTCCTTCTGAGTCATGCTATTCCCGCCGAGAACTACTATATTTGTAGAGAGATCTAAAAACCTTGATAAGGACAGGGCAATACATGGAAAAGTTTGTAGTTAAGATTCCACAAACCAAAAGATTGTAATTCACAGGACTCTCCCATCTAACCTTTGAATAAGGTTCAAGTGATGCCTTTTATATTTTTGTCAGGGGACCGAGGGTTCAATAGTCCAGAGACTCCATGGCTGGGCCAAGCGAATGCCGCTGTATCTATCATCTTTGCATCTTGTTTCCTGGCTACATCGCTTTGCCTGTTAACTTTGTTGTGGTGCAAGTTCTTGGGTTCTGTTTTGTTTTATGATTTTAAAGTTTGGGCAGTTTCCTGTATCACTGTATCAATAACAATGGCTTCTTTATATCCTGTTTAATAATTTGATGTACTGTAGTTTTCATTTTCTTTTTTTCTTAAATCAATTCTGATCCCAGAGGGTGGGAGAAATTCCCAAATGCCAGGAGATATGATATAGAGGCTTTAGGAGATATCTCTCTTAAGGAGAGATGAAGAACACATGATAAGAATGAAGTAGAAATGTCATACATTATGTGGCCCATTAACTGACTCACGCAGATAAATGAGACGAAGGCTGCAGCCACACGGTTTTGTGCGATGGATGCCACACTTCCACTGTGCGACGTGCAAGTCGGGATGGTCTGAGTGTTAACCCTGCGCCCCCCTCAGCACTGTCTGGCCGGGACTGTAATTCCTTAGACGGCTGGCTAATGTTCCTGGTCTGAGGGAACAGTCACCAGACTCCTGGACTGGGGTTTGTGTTTATTCGGTATGATATTTTATCTTTGTAAATATTCCACGGAAGGATCAGTTGGCACACTGGCCTGCAATTTAGAGAAGGGAACTTCCTCCTTTGCAGCATACGGCCTGCGAAACGGGGGTCACGTGCCACCGAACACGGCCACCAAGCCCCACATCGCGTGCAATGTGAATGCAGGGCTTACTGCTTCAATAGACATTGAATTTTACAGAAACATTTAAAAATAGAAACTAAAATAATAAATTTAATTTTATTGCCCTGCGATTGGACTTATTAAGCAAGAAGTCTAGTTTTATCTTTATGAGTATCTTATAATCAAATAATATTCGTGTCCGTACAATGTCCTAGGTATTGCATAAAACGTGTTTTTTAAAAACTGTCTTTGCCCTGGCCGGGTGGCTCAGTTGGTTAGAGGCACCAAAAGGCTGTGGGTTTGATCCCCGGGAGGGCATGTAAAAGGGACAGCCAACCCACGTTTCTCCCTGTCTCTCTCTCAAATCCACAAACAGGTGCTCAGATGAAGATTTAAAAAGTGTCTTTTTCTCCCCCAAAGTGTGGATTCAAAATGAGAACACATAATAAGCAAAGGTAATTCTCTATTTGGTATTTTTCTTTCTTTCCCAAGAGTTATTTCTGATTTTTAAAAATCAAGCAAATAAAGAAATGGCGACAACAAAAACACATCTTTCCCTGAAAGTAGTTAATAGAAGTTTAGGAATAGAGGCTTTGAGACATGACTCACAATGTTCTATAATCTTTGTAAAGGATGAAAAACCAAAATAACAATATTCATTTTTTTCTCTTAATAAACACGCTCCCATAGCAGAGCTATAATTTTAGATGAAAACGTGAAAGAAAGGGCTGAGGCCTGAGCTGTCATCACACACTACCCACAGAGACGAATACAGAAGTGGGGAAGCTCGCAGAACCCCATTCCCAGGTGAAACAACTCCGCACAAATGCCTCTGTGCGCCCCTTTGGACCACGTGTGCCGGGAGCCGCCCACCACGGTGCTTTCTCCTGTTTCTGCAGCTAGAGCTTCAGGTCCCAGGGTGATGCCGGGCCCCTTTTAGAAGTGCCCGAGGTAAAGGCTCGCTCAATTCACCTGTTCTTGATAAAATGCTTCTGAGACCCGATTAAAATACTTTTTAGTCTCATGCAATATAATAGTTCCTAAATTCCCACAATTTCAGAAGAAAATATTACACTTTGACCATCAAATACACTTTCATTGTGAAAGCACAGAGCTGGGGTCTTGTGGGCTAATAATTCTGTGATAGACAGTCAGGCTAAGCTCTTAACCTTCACCGGGCTGGGGTGTGTCGGAGGACCCCCAAATGTGTACTTGATTTTAATGCCTTTTTTGGGGTATGATGAGCTTCTCACAAATCTTGATGACTCACTAAGCTGCCATATCCCTAAAGCATTCAGAATGGCATTTAAATTCAGAATAAAGAACAGGGAAGAAGGCTTATATAAGTCATGGAAAGCTCACAGGAAGCAGCATAAATTAATCCGATGGTGTTTTTAAATTTTAAAGAATTGTCCTGGGTGAAGTGTGGGCCAGTCGGTCTGTGAAGGACCCGGGCCTGAGATATTTGCTGAAATGAGGGGGTGATGCGTTTTGCTGAAAAGTGGACTAGCCTAAGACTGGAGACGTCTGGATTTTAAGTGCCGCCTCGTACCTCACCTGCTTTGCCACCTTGACGGCAGCACTTCATCTCTATGGGTCGTACTCCTGTACCTACAAAATGCTCACCTGTGTTCCCTCAAGGTCTGATGCTGTGATCCTGTGAATTTGGTTATACATGAATACGATGACGGTCATTCTACTGAGTCTCTTAGAGTGGGTGGAATAGAAACCCTAGAAAAGGGACGGAATTCATCCAGGAGTGAGAATGGCGGGGTTGGTAAGGGAAATTTAAATAGCGTCAAACTTGGAAGACACTATGAAGAAAACACCCATAGTTCTGAAGGTTGGGATCCTCAGAAAAAGAAAAATAACATTTCAAATTAATTCCAACGTTCTGGAGACAGGTGACTCTCTGGTGACTACTTCCTGAATGAAAGCAGACAGGAGAGGTGAACCTGTTGCAGAAGAAAGGTCCGAGTGTATGCATGTGTTTTTGACATTTCAGTCTGAAATAACCAATTGACAAAGATATCTAAATGGCCTTTCTCCTAGACAGTGTACTGGGTAAGTCAAAATACATTACAAGGCCATAAGGGTTAGAAGAAGAAAGTGTCAAAAATTGAAACTTTGATGTGAAAATGAATTTCCTCAAGGAGTAAGTCTATATGAGGTGACGATCAGAGAATTCTGATGCTGAGGGATATTTCTGTTATCAAATAACATACATAAACAGCATTAGTAGCAAAGCCTCTTGAGGCTGGGTTACTGTGTCATGCTAACTGCGCAGACTTTCAGACGAAATCTTCCGTGCAGCAACATACCTCGGGGGAGACTTCTGTGATTCCAAACTGGGATAAGCTCTGATGCAAAACGTTGATGTTCAGGGAACGCAGCACTTCCTCAGATGGCAGAGCCTCAGAAACACTTCCTTTCTGGGTGATGGGAGACACAAAGAGCTCCACACTGTTCTTCTTTACCTAGGAAACAGATTATTTGTCTGTGTTAAGAGACACTTTAAACAACTTTGGAAAATATTTTTACCTTCTTCTGGAAACATTAAAAAAAACCCAAACCCCAGAATCCTAAAAGGCATCTCAGAGATTACATTTAATAGTTATTCTCTGCTACACTTAATAATACCAGCCCAAAGCCTGACGTCTTCAAATAGCCTATTTTAGAGTAATTGACACCTCAAGACTTACAATTTCATGGGATGCTGGTTCATTTTCCATTCCATATTATCTTTGAAAAGTACTGTTCAGATGTTCCCTGAGTAATTGTGTTTAAAGAAGCATTTTTAAAATCAAATGGATTAAATAAAAACCTGATGGAATCATACAATTATTAGACATTTCCACTTCATGTATTTTTCTTATAACTCGCATTAATGTGAAGGCTGGAATCACTAAGGAAGGTGACGCTAAATGAGCTTTGAAATTGCTTCCCTGATTCTGTTCTACCCCTCAATTGTCACATTTGAAAAGTCTATCCTTGGGTAGAAATGCATATATCGTACAGTAATATCACGAAACTTTCCTGTCAGTCTTACGTCATTGGCTGAAATGGGGATGGAGGGTTTTTTTCTATCATAAATTGTGGACAGGACACATGCTCATAAAAGTACATCACAAAAGTGCCACTGCCATTGATAGATTCTCTTCACAAGTTACACGATGTACTTAGGAAGGGAATTATTGTTAGTCTTTTCGATACAAGCAGTTCTCTCATGCTAGAAAATTTTTCTTTTAATGTAATCTATCAAAGGTGCAGCCAGGTATAAAATGGACTATCAAAATACCACTAGAAATCCAGAAAAGAAAATGATTCTGTGTTTACAGGAAACAATAGACAATGACTAAGTATATCATAACCCTGATGTCAAACATGTTTATAACAATTTAAATAGTTTATGACCTAATAACAATGATAGCAGGAATAGAACACTTGATTTTGCTTTTTTTGCCTGACACACTCTCATGTACCTTAAATCTGTTGTCTCCTTTCATGCTCAACACCCCTCGACCCCAGCACATGGGTGCTATTATTCTCTCCATTTTGCAAATGAAGAAACATAAGTAGCTTGCCTAAGGTCATACAGCAGAGACTGGGCCACTCTGGAGAGGGAGTAGAACTCTGACTGTCTCCAAAGGAAATGCTCTTCACCCTGTGTTCTGCTGCCTTGGGCATCCCTATAACTCAACCCACTACGATAACTACTCTTAGAAGCGGGTGTGTATAAATGCCACTAACATTCTCCTGGGGCAGGTGTATCCCTGCCTGGGTGTGGCAAGCCTCCCTTTTATCTCTGCAAAGAGCGATTGTGCTCATTAAATATATATAAATACATGTAATGATTAATTAAATGTATAAATATGTACAGAAGTATATCTAAGATATCTAAGCATATAAAAACTTTAAATCTGGAGCTAAGACATCTATAGTACCTAAAACTTCTCATTTAAGCAAGGTATGCCTTGCATACAAAACCTATTTTCCTTTTTAGGACATTAGGAAATACTGTATTTCCTCTACTCTGGTACTGAGTTAAAAACTTTGGTTTTTAAGTTTATTTAGTCCCCCCAAGTAGTTGATTTACAGAATAAAGTCATGATGGGAATTAAAACAACTCACCCATCAATGCACATAAAAAATGAAAAAAAAAAAAAACCCTAAAGCAAATTAAAAAGTAAATTCTTCTCCAGAGCCAGAAATGAAGATGTTGATTCAGTGGAAAGCTGAGCCCAAGCCTGGAGAAGAACAATTTAAGGCAAGGAGAACGTGCACTGTTTGCTCGAGTTCCCATTGCAGTGGAGATTAGGAATGATTTTAAATCTGTAAGATGATTCTAAAGTCCCTTGTCACGGGAACCTTAGGTAATTAGCTTTTTATAAAGAGAGAATCATCTGCTTTGAATTTGCCTTTCTCTGCCTTTGCTCACATCCACCTTCAAGTACAGATGGGCACAAGCAGTTGGTTGATATCAAGGTTTCCAAATCTTGAAAAAAGAGAGGGAAGAAAGGATATGGGTGACTGATGGACTGATAGGCCTAAAGTGGGTATGCCTCACCCCGACCCCACATACCTCTCTGAGTTTCCCCCAGGCTTTTCAGGACTGTCTATTGCTCTCCATTTGGACCACTGTTCTCAATGACTGGTGTTTCTTTATTTTTAGTCGAAATCTTGTGCCTGTCCATTCAGCATCCTACATCCTACCGCTATATTCGAATGAGTTTTCATGGATACTGCCTGGGGGCCGGGCTTTAACTGATACAGGAAGTTTCACTCTTAGGAAGAATATTTGGGGTGTGGTGTCAGGTTGGTAAGACAAGTATTTTGTGCCCCATTATTCATACCTACCAGGGTACTAGCCTTGAACTACGAGAGAATTGATCAACTTTTTCTGTAAAGGGCCAGGCAGCAAGTGACTTAACCTTTGATTTAGCTAAACAACGTTAGAATGTTTACAGCTGCCACTGGAACCCAAAAGCAGCCGTTGACAACATGCAAACGAAGAATAACGGTGGGGCTAGGGCCACCGAGCTTCCTCACAGACACCGCTGGTGTGCCAGATCGGGCTTAGGGGCCACAGGACTGTAGCACGGGTGCTTTTAATTGCTGTTCTTTATCACTGAATCCTTCACTGCAGATCAAAGCCCACGTCTGAGAACGTGAAATGGAGGCATCTTACAATGAGGCGGTTGATGTGCACTTGCTGGGGAAGGAGTCCCAAAGCTGCCGCCACTCCCTGGCGGAATATTCGAAGCAAGGTTACGTTCAGCTTGTTGACATCCATTTGCAGTGACTGGAAAATAAAGGAAAAAAGAAATTCAAATTACGGTTAAGTGTTTGGGTATTAAGTTCCCAACTGATGACGGATGATAACAATTTCTGTGACTTGGGTAAATTGTACACTTGTGGTGTTTTGTTGCATTTTTCATAGAGATAACATTACAGGGATGTTTTGTGTGAAATTTTAAAGGGTGTTAGTTAAGAAGACGGTACATTGTATAATAATGCAATTTGTCTAGTTATAAGCAATAAGGTTTATGAATGATCGATTTACAAAGAATTTCACTGAAATGTATGTTGGTTTACTTAGCTTTATTTCAAGTCCGGATGACAGAATGAAACCTGTGGCCAAGTGTATTTCCACAGTCCAAACTGGAGGACAGCTTTCATTTGTGTTCACACACAGTCACAGACAGGAAGATGCTGTGTAAGTTCCACTGCACCAGACTTGGAGGTTTCTCTATATAGTGATCCTGTGCCCATGCAAGGCAAACAAGAGGTGCAGTACCATATTTCAAGCTCTGGTAAAGGAACCAATGGTACTGGTAATTTGGCCTAAGGTTAACAATTCTTATTCAATCGTTTGGGCAAACACTCTTAATTTTCAAGTTGTTTTGGGAAAAAAATTAAATATTTTAAAATTCCTAAAATATAAATCAAGTTATGAAATTAATCATACGGATTTAATTTAAGTAACGGGTGCCATTACTACATTTAAATCACAATCTGGTTAACTATCTCTTTTCAAAAATGTCTCATAATCATTTGAGATATTGTATAAGAAGAGGAAAACAAGTCTTCACACACTTCAAACATATACATACTTGATAATATTTTATTTTTACTCCCCTCGCCCATTTCTTCCATCCTCTACCCCCCGCTTCTGTCAACCACCAATCTGTTCTCTGTGAGCTTGGTTTTCTTCTTTTTTAGGCTTCACAAAAAAGATCATTTGGTATTTGTCTTTCTCTGACCTATTTCACCTAGCATAATGAATGCCCTTGAAGTCCATCCACATTGGTGCAAATGGCAAGATTTCATCTTCATTTTGTGGCTGAATGTCATTCCATTGTGTGTGTGTGTGCATCACATTTTCTTTATCCTTCCATCGATGGACACTTAGGTTGTTTCTATATCCTGGTTATTTGAAGTAATGCTGCAATGAACTTGGGGATGCATACACCTTTTCAAGCTAGTTTTTTTCATTTTCTCTAGATAAATACCTAGAGGTAGAATTACTGGATCATATGATAATACTATTTTTAATTTTTTGAGGAACTTCCATATTGGTTTCCATAGTGGTTGCACCAATTTTTTGTACTTTCTCACTAACAGTACTCAAGAGTTCCCTTTTCTCCACATCCTCGCTTTGTCCTTTTGATAATAGCCATTCTAGTAAGTGTGAGGTATTTTCCCATTGTGGTTTTGATTTGCATTCCCTGATAATTAATAATGTTGAGCATCTTTTCACGTACCTGTTGGCCAACTTTGGAAAAATGTCTATTCATATCTCCTACCCATTTTTAAACTGCATTTTTTGTTACTGAGTTGTATGAGTTCTTTGTATTTTGTATATTATTTCTTACCAGATACATGATTTGCAAATATTTTCTCCTATTCAGTAGGTTGCCTTTTTATTTTGTTAATGGTTTACTTTGCTGTGCAGATGCCTGTTAGCTCAGTATCGTCCCACTCGCTCATTTTCGGTTTTGTTTCGCTTTAACTTTTGGTGTCGGGTTAAAACAACCATCACCAAGGCCTATGTCAAGGAGTGTACTGCATATGCCTTTTTCTAGGAGT
Source organism: Carollia perspicillata (assembly GCA_004027735.1). Lineage (NCBI taxonomy): Eukaryota > Metazoa > Chordata > Mammalia > Chiroptera > Phyllostomidae > Carollia > Carollia perspicillata. The sequence continues at coordinate 28,242 of PVKM010010287.1, forward strand.
TTTATGCTTTCAGGCCTTACATTCTAGTCTTTAATCTATTTTCAGTTAATTTTTGCATATGGTGTAAGATAGTGGTCCAGTTTATTTTTTTATATGTGGCTGTCTAGTTTTCCCATCACTGTTGAAGAGACTGTCCTTTATCCATTCCATATTCTTGGCTCCTTTGCCATAAATTATCTGTGGGTATATTTCTGGGTTCTCTATTCAGTTCCATTGACCTATGTGTCTGTTTTTCTGCCAATGCCATTCTATTTTAAATACTACAGCTTTGTAATAGGATTCGAAACCAGTGAGTGTTCTGCATCCAGCTTTGTTCTTTTTTCTTTTTTTATCAACATTACTTTGGCTATTTGGGATCTTTTGTGGTTTCATATAATTTTTTAGATTATTTGTCCTATTTCTGTGAAAAATGCTTTTGGAATTTTTATAAAGATTGCATTAAATATGTAGATTGCTTCAGTTAGTAAAGACATTTTAACAATATTCATTTTTCCAATTCATGAGCACAAAATATCTTTCCACTTATTGTCTTGTAGTTTTCAGCACACATGTCTTTTACCTCTTTGGTTAAATTTATTCCTTGGTATTTTATTCTTTTTGATGAAGCTGTAAATGGGATCGCATTCTTAATTTCACTTTCCAATAGTTCATTATTAGCATATAGAAATGCAACAAATTTATTTGTATTGATCTTGTATCCTGTAACATTACTGAATCAACTTATTAGGTTTAACAGTTTTTGATGGCATCTTTAGGGTTTTCTATATGTATATCTATCATGTCATCTGCAAATAGTGACAGTTTTACTTCCATTCCAATTCAGATGCTTTTAATTTCTTTTTCTTGCCTAATTGATCTGGCTAAGAGTTCCTTTACTATGTTGAATAAAAGGGGTGAGAGTGAACATCCTTGTTCCTGATCTTAGAAAAGCTTTCAGCTTTTCACTGTTGAATATGTTAGCTGTGGGCTTGTCATATACGACCTTTATTATGCAGAGATATGTTCCCTCTACACCCTCTTTACTGAGTATTTATATAAATGAATGTTGAATTTTGTCAAATGCTTTTTCTACATTTATTGATATGATCATATACTTTTTATCATATAATTTTGTTAATGTGGTATATAATATTGACTGATTTGCAGATGTTGAACTATCCTTGCAACTCTGTAACAAATCCCACTTGATCATGGTAAAACATCTTTTCATGCATTTTTGAATTCAGTTTGCTAATATTTTGTTCAGGATTTTTGTACCTGTGTTCATCAGGGACATTGACCCATAATTTTCTTTCCTTGTGAAATCCTTGCCTAGTTTTGGTATCAGGGTAATTCTGGCCTTGTAAAGTAAGTTTGGAAGAGCTTCCTACTCTTCTGTTTCTTGGAAGAGTTTGAGAAGAATTGGTATTAACTCTTTTTTTTTTAACGTTTGGTAGAATTCACCAGTGAAGTCATCTTGTCCTGGACTTTGTTAGGAGGTTTCTGATTATTGATTCAATGTCCTTACTATTAATCAGACTGGTCAAATTTTCTATTTCTTCATAATTTGGTCTTGGTAAATTGTATGTTTCTCGGAATTTATCCATTTCTCGTAGGCTGTCCAGTTTGTTGACATATAATTGTTCATAGTAGTATCTTGTGATCCTTTGTATTTTGTGGTATCATTGTAATAGCTTCTCATTAATTTTTTAATGATGTATCTATAAATCTTTATGCATTTCTTATACTTTTATAATGTTTATTCATAGTAGGTTATCAATAACTATTGGATGGCTGCATATGGTCTATTTTATAAAATGAGGCATACTTCTATGTATACCCTTCTCTGATAAAGAGATTGTCTCACAAATGTAAACTACTCTATTGCAACAACTCTTAAAGGGCCTTCTCCCAGTTTGGTCTAAAAGGAGAATGATGGTGTTTCAAAATTTTATAGTCTTGTTAGGCGATAATACGTCCTCTATCCATATAGTTGGTACAAAATCAGTGACTGGAAACTGAACCAAATGCTCAATGCCAGAGGAGTCAGAGGGAGCTGGGGAAGTAAAAAATATGGCTAGTGGTTATCAGTGGAAATGGTGCACCCAGCTCAAGCCCCAGAGCACCCTTCTGCCTTGGGATCTTCTAATGCCTTCATGGGGGAGGGGTCCCAGGGCTTGGACATGCTAGAGTTGGAACTGTACTCCATGAAAAAATCCCCAACTCCTTGAGACTGTTCCAGAAAAGGGAACAATCATTCAAAAACTAACCTAACAGCCCAGCCATAAGGTACAACTAACTTCTGGGGAGAGGGGAAGAGACTTGTTTTGGGATTAGGTAGAAAAGCTACTTCAACACCATCAATAATCCTTTTTAAATATTAAAAAAACTTATCTAATGGAACACAATGATTATTCTCTGTACTTTTGTACTTTTCTATAGTCTAAAAGTGTTTCCAATATTTAACAACAAAATTTAATACAGAAAATAAGATGAGCTCAATGCAGAAGGATATGTAGGATTTGAAAATGCAGTCATGAGAAAAACATTATACTTTTAAAAAATATTATTTATTTATTTATTTTTAGAGAGAGGGGAAGGGAGGGAACTTTTCCTTTTCTTTCTGTCTTTGAGCCATAAAGACAAAGAGAGAAACAGCAATGTGTGGTTGCCTCTCTCATGTCCCCTACTGGGCACCTGCGCCACAACACAGGCACGTGCCGTGACTGGGAATTGAACTGGCAACCCTTTGGTTCACAGGCTGGCACTCAATCCACTGAGCCACATCAGCCGGGGCAAAACATTATTTACATATATATTTTTTCCCTTTTAAATATATTTTATTGATTAAGCTATTACGGTTGTCCCATTTTCTCCCCTTTATTCCCTTCTACCCTGTACCCCCTCTCACTTGCATTCCTCCCTCTTAGTTCATGTCCATGGGTCATACATATAAGTTCTTTGGCTTCTACATTTCCATACTATTCTTAGCCTCCCTGTCTATTTTGTACCTACCATTTATACTTCTTATTCCCTGTACTTTTCTCCTATTCTCCCCTCCACCTCCCCACTGATAATCCTTCATGTGACCTTCATTTCTGTGATTCTCTTTCCATTCTAGTTGTTTGCTTAGTTTATTTTTGTTTTTGTTTTTGTTTTTTTAGGTTCAGTTGTTGATAGTTGTGAGTTTGTTGTCATTTTACTGTTCATATTTTTGATCATTTTATTTTTCTTAGATAAGTCCCTTTAACATTTCATATAATAAGGGCTTGGTGATGATGAACTCCTTTAACTTGGCCTTATCTGAGAAGCACTTTCTCTGCCCTTCCATTCTAAATGAAAGCTTTGCTGGATGGAGCAATTTTGGATATAGGTCCTTGACTTTCATGACTTGGAATACTTCTTTCCAGCCCCTTCTTGCCTGCAAGGTTTCTTTTGAAAAATCAGCTGATAGTCTTATGGGAACTCCTTTTTAGGTCACTGTCTCCTTTTCTCTTGCTGCTTCTAGAATTCTCTCCTTCTCTTTAATCTTGGATAATGTAATTGTGATGTGACTTGGTGTGTGCTTCCTTGGGTCCTCCGCTACCCACAAGCAAATTGGGTATTTCTGGTGCTGATTCCCAGGTGGGTGGGTTTGTGTACATTTTAGGACTCTGTGGGTCTTGCCAACAACCTCTCCTGTGAGGCTGGGAGTTTCTTCTGCTGCCACAACCCCCACAGGTTTTTCAGCCAGTTTTGAGGCTTTATTTCCCCGCACTGGAACCCTGGGTTGTGTGATCTATCTTGCTTCCCAGTTGTTCCTCTTGTTTATACGCATGCAAATGTGGGACCTTTAGCTGCCACCTCACCGACCCACCTGATCCTCCAGCTGCTGCCTTGCTGTGAGTCCTCTCCACCTGAGCTGCCTGTCTCTGCCTGTCTCCTACCGGTCTGGATGAATGTTTCTTCTTTAACTCCTCGGTTGTCAGACTTCCATACAGTTTAATTTTATGGTAGTTTTTGTTGTTTTTTGTTTTTAAATTTGTTGTCCTTCTTTTTGTTGTGCAAGGAGGCACAGTCTATCTACCACACCTCCGTCTTGGCTGGAAGTCAAAACATTATGTTTTTAAGCATGCTTTATGTATCTACCTGGAAAACCCAACAAATTAGAAAACCTCAGTCCACCTGGTGGCTCTAAGCATTAATGCTCCTTTTACCCAACAGCTGACATTCAGTTCTGTGAGGTTGTTGTGGAAGCTGCCAATAGATATGAAACACTGTATTGGAGATTGTTTACTCCCCTTCCTTTGCCAGGCAAAGAGGGGTTCCTACTGCCCACAGACCCTGATGAGCAACCGCTGACTCCTGGCACCCCAGCAGTGTTTGTCAGGCAGGGCGAACAGGCAGGCACAGTCCCTGATCCCCACGGGCAAAATCTGGAGCCAGTGGTTTAAGCTGAGACCTGGAAGTCAAGAGGGTTGTGTATACACTTGAGAACTCAATTCTCAGGGCCATGATTATCTTGAGGCTTGTAACTGTGGAAACAGTATTCAAGTCCAAGTTCCTCACAGTGAACGATAAATGGAAATGAAATGGGAACTCATGAATAAAAATTACCCCAAAAGGCAACTGTCCAAAAGGGTAGAGCTGTGCATTTGAAACGCAAATGTAGACTACCTAACTCAAAGGAATGAGTTGAAGTAATTAGCTTAAAATTGCAATCATCTGGTTCATGCATCAAAACATTTGAATAATTTGCCCCAGTTGTCTGCTTGCCTGTGAAAAGCTGGACTGACTGCACAGTGCACACACATATTTCTGACTATTTCCCATAAAACAGTGATGAAGTACAGTACAAACAGAAAAATATATATATATTTGAGGGCCTAATAAGTGCCAGACATTATCCATGAATGCAATTTTTAAAAAGGACAAAATGAGAGTTGTGTTTCAGAGAAAATGAAAGCATATGATTTGCTGTCGTTAGAGGATATATGCCTTTGGGTAGAAGCTAGAACCGCACCGCTCCTCCTCATCCTGTGAAGTGAAGTTGTAACAATGGGGATGGAATATAAATTTCCGTGGCAATAACAGCAGTGTTACAACTTTAAACTTACCAACCAACAGTGAAAGAGGTATTTTTGTCTGAATGTTCAACCCATTTGGCTATTTCTATCCTATAACACACAAATGATTTAAGTTTTTAATTTCAAAGAGATTAAAATGCTCTTTCTCAATGCAAATGCTAAGCCACTTAACAGTAGTAAATAACTTAAATAGTTACTATCCCAGAACAATTGAGTGTTTTTATTGATATTACACATATATAAACATACAGAAAAAAAATTAAACAACATAATAAAAAATGAAAGATTTCAAACGCCATCTGTATTTAAATTTATAGGACCTCTGCCTTGTTAAGAGGTTCCGGAGTCGATTCCTTTTACCTGCAGCCTAGGTCCTCCCCCTCACTACTGCTTCCTGCACCAAAGGAAACACCACTTTGTAATAAGACTTTCTTTGGTCACCAGACTGCCCACTAATGTAGGCGAAGCATGAGTGTTGGAGATAAATCAGTCTGATGCGACTGATTAAAGTGTAGCACTTGAATTTAGGTACCAGCATTGTGTGTAAAATCTAACTATGTGATTAGCTTTTAGCATTTTTTTTAAGTATGGCTGAATTAGTTTTGCCTGGGAAAGGTGCAGGTTTCTAAATATTAGCCCCCTCCTGATGTTGTTAGGTGGCCTGGACTGCCACCCCCAGGAAGAGCCAGGCCACATCCGGTGGCCCTGTTAGGGAGGAGAAGGCCAAATGGCCATCTGGCTTCCTAAAGGAAGGCCTCAAAGTCCCTGGGAGAAGGCCAGCCTCAATTCCCAACAGACACAAAAGAACTCACTTCCTTCAGGACCAACACCTGTCAGGAGGAATCCACCTACCTCCCTCTTACTAACGTGTCTTTTTTGCTACCGGGAATCTCTAACTCCATTCTTGGTAAGGAGCCTCCCTTTTCTGGTCAGCAGTTAGACTAACTAGTGATTTCCAGGAACAAAAGCACGAGTTTCTCTGTTTACGTCTTTGAACCTCATAGAAACCCCTGACCTCCGGGAAGCCTTTATACCATCACCCAATCCCTCCTTACAATTCTCTGCATTGTCCTCTGCTTGCTCTTGCTTACAAACTAATGATTTTCATTTCTGTACTTCATATCCTCACCTTTTTAAGTGTCTTACACCTGCTTCCCTCTACCTGAATGTTCCACATATACCGCAAACTCAACATGACCCTAACTGAACTTACATTTTCCCTCTCCTCACCCACAATCAAATTTACTTCTAATTCTACATTTCATATAGAAGAATAAAGTACCATATTTGGACATCACATTGACTTGACTCTCTTTTCCTTATGCGTCACCCCATCATCATGACATCCAGTTAATTATCAAGTTCTGCCTATTCTGCTTTCTAAATATCTCAGGCATGTTAAGTCCACCTTTTCTTCATATTTCCCCCACCATAGTTCAGGCCACCACCGTGTTTACCTGGACTCCGATCTCTAACTCATGCCCCGGAGTGACACCACTGTGATCTGTGTGAGATGCTACCCCACTGTTCCGCTCCAAATATCTGGGGGAAACCCCGTGTTCTAGTGGAAGGGTCTGACTCCTCGGTTTCTTCCAGCCTTCCCTCCCAGCCCCCTCCACCCCGCACACTGTACTGCAGCTGTACCCACAGTGCACTGAAGGCACCGCCGCGCCCTTGTGGACTGCAGCTGCGTCTGCGGATCACTGGCTGGAGGAAGACCCTCCTTCTTGGACACCCGGCGCAGAGCCTTCCCTGAGCGCTCCTCCCCTTCCTGCGCGTGCGTCTTTCAGCTCTCCAGTCGTATTCTGGGGTAAACTATAGTTCACTTCTGTGTAAATATTTGTAATAAAAACTTCACATTTCAAAAAATTTAAGGTTCCGAAAGCTATATAGTAAAAAAATGAACA
>PVKM010010288.1:0-35217 GCA_004027735.1 Carollia perspicillata
TAAATTCTTTGGGATATATTCTCAATACAACATATTGATTATATGGGCCACTTGAATGAAAGGCTAACTCCCATGCCAGTACCATTAATAGGGTTTATAGGAGGTGGTATACAGGTTTGGTAAAAACATAATTAGTGGGTCCTTGCCTTTAAAATTTTTTTCACAAATAATTGTAAAAGTACAAGATGGAAGATAATATTGGCTTATATTACTCAAAGTACGGTCTGTGGACCCGCAGCATTGGCATCCCCTGGGAGGCAGAAAACAGGAACAACAATCAGAATAGAATAAGAAAGTTTAAAATCATCTAAAAGGGCACTCACAGGAAGAGCTAGACTGAATGAAATACACTATTCAAAGATATAATGAGAACCAAGGTTCCAATTCTATTCAGGAAGGTCAATGAATAGTAAGCAGAATAGTATAAATATATTCATATATGTACCTTTTGGGAATATTTCTAAATAACAAATGCAAAGAGAATAACTCTAAAAATATTGCCAACCACATAAAACATTTAAAGTGATAAGAAGCTTCTCAATAGAGATACATATACTCCAACAGAGCTGTGTTAAAATAACTTCTATGATATGTTCTATAAGAAGAAAAATCCAGAAATATGGTCTATGTTTTTTAAGTAATGGAAATAAATACAATGTTTAACACACACATGCATTACTATCAACATTCTTTGTTGCAAAGAAAAAAATTACTGAGAAAAATAAACAATAAAAATGGTCAATCGCTTTTTTCACACAAAGGGATTTTCTATGATTTTTCATCATTACATTTGTTATTATCTAAACATTTCCAATGAGCATGCATTAATTATGTAATGAAATAGTGATTATTTTAAAAGCAAACATCAATTATTCACAACTATTTGAAGATCTTTTAAAACTAATTCAGAGTTTTAATTAATTTTGATGATGGTTGTTTAAGGGGAAATAAATGTATCAACATTTCCCATTCTTCTCTTTCCCTCTTTCATGAGGGTGATCAATATTTTCCACAAACAATAGGAATACTAATTGGAGTCTGAGCGTTTTTCACAGGCTGTGGCTGTGTGTGGGATGGGAAAGGGTAATTAACAATTACTGAATATGTCACAGGCCAGTTTTCCTCATATGTGCTTTATTTACGAAGAACCTTAATCTTTCACAAGTTCATAGGTATCTCAAATATTGAAAATGATCACTTAAAAAACTTTTAATTTGAAACTGTAGAGGTTATAAAGGTATCACAGACTTCCGTATACCCTTCCTTTAGCTTCTAATGTTACCATTTTACACAAACATGGTGCATTTATCAATAAGAAGAAACTAATGCTGGTACAATACTATAAACAGAGTACATGCTTAACTTGAATTTCACTTTTTCTACTAATGTCCCTTTTTTAATGTTTCAGAATCCATCCCAGAATACTACACTGCAATTTACTCATTTTTGTCTTTTTACCCTTCTCTAACCTGTGATAATTTCTCTATATTCCCATTTTTCCTGAAAATCCATTGTCTTTTTTGAGGTATTATTGATATATAACACTATGTTAGTTTCAAGTGTACAGTGTGATTCAATATCTGCGCATAGCGTGAGATGCTCACACAATGAGTCTAGTTGATATCATCATCATACATAGTTAAAAATATTTTTCTTAAAAAAAGAACTTTTAAGATTTACTTTCCTAGTAACTATCAAATATGCTATATAGTATTACTAACTATAGTCACCATGACATACATTATATTCCTATGAATTTTTTTATAATGGAAAGTTTGTACCTTTTGAACCCCTTCACCCATTCTGCCCCCCAACTTTGCCCTGGTTCTGGAAACCACCATTTTTTTCTCTATATCTATGAGTTCATTTTTTGGTTTTGGTTTTCATTTTGTTTTGTTTTGTTTTTTAAATTACACATATACATGAGATCATACTGTATTTATTTTTCTCTGACTTTTTTCACCTAGCATAATGCCCTCAAGGTTCATCCATTTTATAGCAAATGGCAGGGTTTCCTTCTTTTCTGGAGCTGAATAATATTCCATTCATTCATCCACTGATGGACACTTAAGTTGTTTCCATATCTTGGCTTTTTAAAGAATATTGAAATGAACATGTATGTGCATATATCTTTTCCAGTTAGGGTTTTCGTATTCTTCAGATAAATTTGCAGAAATGAAATTGCTGGATCATATGGTAGTTTAATTTTTATTTTTTAAAAAGATTTTATTTATTTTTAGAGAGATGAGAAAGGAAGAAGAAAGAGATGCAAAGACATACCAATGCCTGGTTGCCTCTCATGTGCCCCCTACTGGGGACCTGGCCTGAAACCCAGGCATGTGCCCTGACTGGGAATCAAATTGGTGACCCTTTGGTTAGCAGGCCGGCACTCAGTCTACTGAGCCATACCAACCAGGGTGAATTTTCAGTTTTTTGAGGAGTCTCCATACTGTTTTCCACAGTGACTGTACCACTGTGTATTCCCACCAACAGTGCACAGAGGCTTCGTTTTCTCTACATCCTTGCCAGCACTTGTTTCTTGTATTCTTATAATAGCCATTCTAGCAAGTGTGAGGTGATATGTTCATCATGGGCTTGATTTGCTTTTCTTTGCATTTCCATCACAGTTAGTGATATTGAGCACATTTTCATGTACACATGGGCTAGCTGTATGTCTTCTTTGAAAAAAAGGTTTATTCAGGTCTTCTGCCCATATTTTAATCAGATGATAATGATGATGATTTTGCTATTGGAGTGTGAGTTCTTTTTTTAATTTTGCGATTAACCTCTTATCAGATATGTAATTTTCAAATGTTTTCTGCCATTCAATAGGTTGTCTTTTCATTTCACTGATAGTTTCCTTTGCCGTGCAGAAGTGTTTCAGTTTGAAATAGTTCCACCTAATTGATTTTAGCTTCTGATGTTTGTCCTTTTAATATCGAATTCAAAAAATCCTCACCAAGACTGATGTCAAAAAGCTTACTGCCCATGTCTTCTTCTGAGTTTTATTTTTTCAGGTCTTACATTCAAGTACTTTTGTGTTAATTATATGTGTGACGTAAGATAGTGGTGCAACTGCATTCTTTTGCATGTGGCTGCCCAATTTTCCCAGCACCATTTATTGAAGAGACTGTCTTTTCCTCATTATATATTATTGACTCCTTTGTTGTAAATTAATTGGCCCTATATGTGTGTGATTACTCAGGGCTCTGTATTCTGTTCTGTTGATGTATGTGTTCATTTTAATACCAATATTCTACTGTTTTGATTACTATAGCTTTGTAATATAATTTCAAATCGGGGAGTATGATGCCTCCAGCAGATATGATATAATGAAACAACAAGATTGAATATAGTGTATGAGACAAAAGAGATAAATGGAACCTCAATGCATTCTCAAGTATTAGAAAAAATGAGACCTATTTTCTACATAGCACTGCATTAAATAATTAAATGCCTTACATAAAAAGTCATGGAAACAATTCTAAAAGAAGGATACAATCATATTCCTTACTTCGTAGATAAGAAAACAATCTCAATGATGGTGTCACTAATTGCACGTGTCTCGCATGTTCACTATTATATTCAATAAACCTAGCACTCTACTAGCCATAGGAGCCATACATCCATGCATATTGTATGGATAAATGAATTTCTGAAATAGTACAATATAACTCCCTTCATCACTATGTAGTCCATTTGGTGACAAATCATTTTTGTTCATTTATAGATTTTATGGAATCGTTACGGTCCCCACATTAAAAGGAAAATGCCTGTGTGCTCAAAGATAGCACTTCAGTCGCCTCCCCTAGCTGTGAAACTTCAAGTCTTATATTTACTGGTAATTTTTCTTTTAGAGGCCTTTGCCTCTAGGTTATCTCTTGTTTAAATAAATCCCACATGAGGGTTAAGCTAAGGATGAAGAGAATTCTTAACACCAGTTGTTCTTTTGGAAACTTCAAAGCAGGCTCCCAAGAATGTTGATTCTCTCAACAAAGATTTTGAGTTCCCGAATTTTAAGTGTTGAGGAATCTAAATATAGCAAAAGTAGAGCATGAGATAGCAATCTTGGGTAAAAAATAATCCTAATTAGAGAATTAGATGTGAGGGAATATATACCTTGAATGATGGGGATATAAATGAGCAAGGAAGACTAATTAAAGGTGGACTAATCACTAAAGCAAAGGGAATAATAATAATAATAATAATATTTTTTGTATTTCATACATTTGACAAAGGCTGGCCTTATTAGAGAAATCAAGTTGATTAATATTAGGAAGTTCTCTGAAAATTTCTGTCCACTAGTTTAATGCCAAAACCCGTTCACTAGGAAAAATGAAGTTAAGGGTAGACTATTATCATTAAACTGTGGTTATTCCCTGTATGTCGGTTTGCTAATCTTCCACTTACCCTTATTGCTTCGGGAATTCTTTTTCCCACTCACTCTCATGATGACCCAACCATGTGGCAATGGAGTAAGAAAGCAATATAGTGAGGAATAAACTGGGTGCCGTCTTGCCATCACCAGTTATTCGTAACATGTCCTTGAAAAATTATTTATCTATCTGAATTGTTGCTATGATATTACAAATAGAATACCTTACTGTATATGCTAATTTGAAAGAACATAATTTTGATTGATAAAATGCTTTATGCATTGTAAAACATCACACACACATACACACTGATAGTATTACATTCACCATTATATTTGAATGATTTTTGAATCTTGCACTTGATACACTTAATTCAGACTACATATCTATTTATATTATTTTGTAAGGCTGTACATCAGATTCTCATCTTTTATTCCTTTTAATTATATTTTTGTATGTCTGTGATTTTTAATTCAACAGGCAAAATGTGCCCCATCTGAATAGGAAACTATTTGTTCAAACCCATTTATAGGGAAATTAATGCAGTACCCCTGGAAGATACCCTCATTAGATTAGATGGAAATCAGATGCCCACTTCCTATGCATACAACTCTTCACATGAAACAAAAACAAAGACAAACCTTAACTATCACATTATTAAAGGCACAAACACCTCAAAAAATAAAAATTAGATGCTGTTATTAATTTTTTTAAATGATCAGTTGATAGAAGTTTACCTAAGTACAGAGAAAGTCGAAGAATTATGAACCTCGGTGGTTCATAATAAAGACAAAGCCTCAAGCAAGAAACAGAAAAGCTAGGGAGCCAAAGATTCAGACATATAAAATACATTGTCTAGTGGCATTTGTTGAGTGATTTGCTTCCCTTCCTAATATCAGCTCTATTCAATGCAGCTCCCCTAGTTAAAACACAAACTAATCAGACATCTCCCCAACCTCTGTCACTCTTTCCAACCCCTACTGTGCTCCAGCTAATGTAAAATATGCTTCGGTGTAACCATGTTACAAAATAGTTACTCAGATAAATAGCATAGATGTATTTTAATGAGATCTTTGAAACAGATGGGGATATTTTAGCTGCCCTTATTCCTTTTGCTTGAACAATGCACTTTGTAATTAGCAGTATGGGGAACATTTTTTTTAGGAAGGATAGAAACTGAATACATTTTTAGGCTGTCATAAGAAAATGCATGAAATACAGGGGATCCACAAAGCAAGATTTTTTTTACTTATTTGTTTTGCAGTGTATATTTTAAAAAGCTATGTGCTGCTTTCTACATTTCATCATTATTTACCTCTGTGTAGTTTCATTTAAATAAAGAACTTGCTAATTGCAAAGTAAATGGAGGAGATAGTCTTTTAAAAATTTTTCCTTTCATGTCTGACCCTCTGATTTTCTTCCATCATCAAACAGTTGTTTTTATTGTTCTTTTTTGCCCTTAGGTGGTTTTTCCTTGTTAATGTTGAATGTTTTCCTCTTCTATTTATCTTTTCTACCTTTTATTTTCTAGCCAAACATGTACAGAGTAACATGACTTTATAGCAGAAATTTTTTTCTCTGCTTAGATGTACAGATGGTGTGCTCTGAAAAATTTACTAGCAAAAGATAAGAAGGTAAATTTTTAAATATTCTGTCTCCCACATAACTGTCAGAAATGGAGTCTTTCTGACACAGGCCTAAATATTTTAATGTATGCTAACTAAAGGGACATATTACTATTTTACTCCATAGAAAACTGTTTTCCCTTGTTGCTCAGGAGATACATTTACATGAATTTGTTATTTTTAGACTGTTTGTAATGAGACTCCGAAAGCTGGTATATTTGTTTTGTATATTGAATTTGATCCTTGACAATATCTCTGTTTCACTGGATTAACTCTATAATTGGTTTCTCCTTTTCTTTCAGATGTGTTGCCTTGAATAGTTATATAAGCCAGTACCAAAACAAATTACACCTTTATTTTTATGCTGCTCATTTTCCTGTGACCTCTGACCTTGGCCACCCAACTTTCTGGCACATTCTGAGCTCTTTCAAGTACATTTGTTGGCTCAGCTCTCCCTATTCTTGCCCAAACTCCTCTTCTGGCTGCAAAAACTTGACTCCCACTTTAACATTCCACTTGAGATCACCTTTTCACAAAACGTCTCCATTCTCCCAGCACCATCTTTGCCAGATTTGTATGTTTAGACATTGAGGTCCAATGGACTTCGTTTTCTTTGAGGAATTTTGCCCACATCTTTGGTGCTTGCCAATCTCTCTTTTTCAAAGTGGGGCTGAAGCCTGCCTGAAGACCAGTCTAGAAAACACCCCAAGGGTCCCACAGTGTGCAGCGGTGAGAAAGCTCTTCCTCATCAAGGGCAGGGAGGGCCAAATAACCTGCCGCTGGGTCAACAACACAGACCAGAACCGAAGCGTCTGGAAATTCTCTGCGTGGTTGCTACACCCTCCTTCACATAAAACGTAACAGAGGTTTTGGAAAAGCAATGAGGACTAGATAATTAATGTTTTCTATATATTAGTGATCTTCACCACTATGAGTTTCTCGAAATAATGGTTTGTACAATCTATCTCAATATCCCCGAAAAATGGTGTTTGGACTATAGAAAATGTTCACTTATTTGTTTATTGAATAAATTAACTGTAAAAAGAGAACCATTCACAGAATTACAATTAAATGACCAACTAAAGAGAAGATTCTTCAAAGAATCCTAATATTTAAATTTGGGTTCTGCACATATTTAAATGACATCTATTTCACTGAATATTTCTTCCTACCTGATGGGAAATTCCCCATAGAGTTCTCTGTAGTGTCACAGAGTGTTTAGGATTATGTGATGCATACATTAAGGGAGGAGAAGAAGGTTAAGTGATTCTAATAGTATGCCAAGTCAATTTGTTTTGCACCCATGTGAACATATATATCTTTCACTTATTTTCTTCTTTACCATATGCTTAACTAATCGTTAATCCCTTAAAAGATTTTTCAGTCAATTTAACTAGTCCTGACAGCATCCACTAAGCAAATGTGTGTTCTTTCAAGAAAGATTTTAAAAACTTTCACCATAAATGTCTTATGGGCCATATAAAGGCATAACCCTGGAAGAAATATCTTCTACAATTTTCTTCAAAGCAAGTAACAAAAATTCACGAAAACATTGTGTTACAAGGATGCTTGGAAACCTCCTCACGATAGCTGTCATGTTATTGGACTGAGGATTTTCAGATGAATAGATCAGAAGCAGTGAGTTGAGCTTTAGGAAAAATATCCCCAAGTTTTTGGAAACTAACACACTGACATTTGCTGGAAATAAAAACAAGATTTATCCTAAGAATGAATGTGACTGGATAAATTAGTTTTAAAAGTAATACTTTATTGCCATTAGTAAGAATAAAATTCATGATAAGAAAGTTCTTATTAATACAGCTAAATGCTATGAAGGTAAGATTATCTTTAAATGCTGGTTAATTCCTCCATTGTCTATATGTATCATTAAAAAAGTTTGTATAAGAAAGAGAAAAAAGAAGACAGAACCATCTGTGTAACCAAAAAGAATATGTGAAGTGTTACAGAAAGCAAATATTCAGCCTAATTTTTTTTTAATATATGAAATGTTCTTTCTGTAGGCTTAGGGGTTTTTTAAGATTTCACCTAAAAGGTACACACATTTGTTCACTTTTTTACTTTTGTTGGGAAATCAGCCTCTTTCTTCTACTTGTTACTACATAATGTTATTTCAGAAGATACACAATTTATTTTATCCAAAATTTAGAAAAAGAAACCGTGAGTGAGACTTGGTGAGCTGTTAAAAACAACTGCGTTAACAGTTGTACCTCCTGGACAATGGCTAGCAATTCCCACTGCGCCGACCTACTTCATGGTGCTAATGTGCTGATTTCAGGATTACAGCCTACACAAGGTCTCCAGTGGGGCCTTTGGCACACGGTAAATTCAAAATAGTTTATTTTCGTTCCTTTACATTACTGAATCCCAACATAATTGTATTTCTGCCTGAAATCTGCTGCCATCAATTCTATGTTTTGAGTCTCCTTTTCCTACCCAAGGAGATTTTGATTTATCATCCTCCAAATACCAACTCATCCTCAATACTTCCTTTTCCTTGTATCTCACTCACATTTTACTCATATTAATATGGCCCACTCATAACCTCAGGCATTTTATTCTATTTTTCCCCCTTCCACTTTGTGGTCTCAGTTCACATACTCCCTCACCCAGCATTCCTATAGGGTCCTGCTTCTAGCCTTCATCCTGTCGTTCCAGTACACTGCTGTCAGAGAGACTGGGTGCTGATGCTGTGTAATCCCCCTGCTTTCACCCTGTCAGGGGGTTAAAATAAAGTCAAAAGTCCTTCCTCTGGCCTATAAGACCATTCATGAAATAGGTCTCCCTGATCTCAATGCAGCCCTCCACGTTTTCTCAACAATTTTCTCTTCTGCCATTTTTTACATTTTGCTATTTCTTTGTTATAAAAAAAACTTTCCCATCTTTTTCAAAGTTCAAATTAAGTAACTCTTCTTTTTAGACTTCTAATGAATTCTGTAGAGAAAAGGGACTGCTTGGCTTTTATGCAAGATTAGGCCCATTATCAATTTCCACTGGAGTGTTTTGGTTATCAAGATCCCTCAGCTTATTTAGATATGCACACACGTGCCTTACTTTTTCAAACAACTGTACCCCCAACTGTACCATATCAACATTTACTCCCAGATCATGCCTTTCTTAAAAATATTTTAGGAAGGGATAACAGGAACAAGTATAAAGGACACATGGACAAAAACTAAGGGGGGTGGAAATGGGAGGGAGGTGGGGAGCACTGGGGGGGTGGACTGGGACGGGAGTAAAAGACAGAAAACTGTACTTGAATAACAATTAAAATAAAATTAAAAATAATATTTTAGGCTTATACCATAATTTGCAGTTACTTTGAGTATCAGAGCAATCTCATTTTTTTTAAATCTTAAAAATGCGTATGTTAAAACCCTAATTTAGTTTATGTTTCAAGCTTTTTTAAAACTTTTTAATTGAAATATATTTGATATATATCATTGTATAAATTTAAGGTATAGGACGTGTGATTTAATACATTTATGTATTCTGTTATTGCCATCATAGTGATAATTAGCACTTCTATCATGTCACATAATTAGCATTTCTTTTAAACTTTTTGAATAATTAAGATCTAGTCTCTTAGCAAGTTTGACAAAATTGCTGTTTATATCCGCTATACTGTGCATTAGGTCTCTAAGACTCATTTCAAGTTTTTACCCTTAAACAACATTTGTCTTATACTATTATTTTACTCTCTGTTTCATGAGTTTGGCTTTTTTTAGATTTTACATATAAGTGGTATCATACAATATTCGGCTTTGTCTGTCTGACTTATTTCATTTAACATGTCTTCGAGTTTCATTCGTGTTGTCACAAATGGCAGGATATTCTTTTTTATTTTTATTTATTTATGTTTATTTTTTATTTATTTTAGTTTTATTTATTTTATTTTATTTTAATTGTTGTTCAAGTACAGTTTTCTGTCTTTAACTCCCATCCCAACCCTCAGCCCTCCCCACCTCCCTCCCATTTCTACCCCCCCTTATTTCTGTCCATGTGTCCTTTATACTTGTTCCTGTGACCCCTTCCCCTTTTCCCCTGAAGTTCCCTCCCCTCTCCCCTCTGGTCACTGTCAGCCTGTTCTCTATCTCAGGGTCTTTGGTTATATTTTGCTTGCTTGTTTGTTTTGTTGTTTAGGTTCCTGTTAAAGGTGAGATTATATGGTATTTGTCTTTCACCTCCTGGCTGAACTGTATTCCATTGTGTGTGTATGTTGTGCATGTGTGCATGACCTCATATCTTTTTAAAATACTCATTCGTCGATGGGCACTCAGGTTGTTTCCATATCTTGGCTGTTGGAATAAGGCTGCAGTGGACATGTGAGTGCACTTGTCTATTTAATATCTTCTTTTCATTTCCTGTTAGTAGTATATACTTGGATGTGGAGTTGCTGGATCGTATGGTAGCTTGATACTTAATTTTTCAGGAACCTCCATATTGTTTTCCACAGTGGCTGAACCAATTTACATTCCCAACCAACAGTGTATAGGGGTTCCCTTTTCTCCATATCCTCACTAACATTTGTTATTTTTTTCTTTTTGATGATAGCCATTCTAACAGATGTGAAGTGATATCTCATTGTGGTTTTGCTTTGCATTTCCCTGATGATTAGTGAAGTTGAGCATATTTTCATGTACCTGTTGGCTATTTGTGTCTTTTTTGAAAAACAAGATCTGTTTCATTCATCTTCCCATTTTTTAGTTGGATTGTCATTTTGTTATTGAGGTGTATGAGTTCTTTATATATAGGAGATTAATTTCTGATCAGACAAATGCATGCAAACTTCCCATTCTGTAGCTTGCTTTTTCATTTTGATTGTTTCTATTGCTATACAAATGCTTTAAACTTTGATGTGTCCAAGTTATTGATTTTTTAAAAGAAAATAGGTACACTTTGTTCAGTTGATGCTAGTCATCTGGAGCTCATGACAAATATGCTTTAATACAGTTGAGGGAATACCCCAGCAAAAAGTTGGTTTTATCATTATTTTATTTCCAGAATTCAGACAGTGTCGCTTGAGATATGGCTACTTTCAGGCAAATTTTACAAATTGAAATTGCTGGCAGCAGCCAGATACCAGGTCTTATTTGAGGTACTGTTATTTTTCTTATGGCTTATTGAAATCATTCAATTTTAATATCCATATTTCTTCTGTTCTCTGTGTACCTGAAATTCCAGAGCTGAGCTCAATATAGGTCAATCTATTGACATAACATCTACACTCTTTTGAACAGATCTTTTCCTATATCCTTCGTACTGGTATGGAATTGCTGATGCATGTATAACCTGCCTTTTAGATTAGGTCCGTCCCTCATTCACTGGAGAATGCATCAGCTGAAGAGTATTCTTCATCAGATTTCTGACATGAAGCTGTCATTAATACTTTTGCAATGGGTCCCTACCAGTTTTTTCATTTTCATTCAAAGCTGTATAATTTAGGTCTCCCAATCCTATGGCTATGGTCAGTGGTCCAGATATATCTATTGAACTATCCAAGGCTAACTTCATCACAGGGTGAAAAGATGGATGTCTCTTGAGCCAAAGGACAAGCTACTTGAATCTAAGGATATCCCCTCAAATTACCTTTCTTTGGTTACAAATTATTAATGGAATTTTCACTGAGATGCTCTGGCACTGTCTGAAATCCAGAACTTCACAAGCTGATGCTCGGGACATACAAACCTTGAACTCAACCTGCCTCCACATGGGGCTGAAAAACACAGTAAAACTAGCAAATTGTTACTGCAAATCCTGATATCTATACAAGGCTTAATATGAAAAGCTTCTCTCCCTCTTCATAATATTTAAATATTTCTCAGAATCACATACTTACTAAAAAAATCTTCACATTCACATATACATTTTAATGGCTATACATAAATAGTTCAAAGTCAGGATGCAGCAAGTCACAAATCAGTGCTTTTCATAAAGTTCACATGTTTCTAGTAAGTCGCATGTCTTACAAAATGGCCATTCGCCTGTATAAAAATAACATCTCACCTGTGGAGAATATCTCGTTTGTTAGAATCACCTATCAAGGCTGTAACAGTTAAGACAAAAGCACAACTTACGAAATGGACAGTGTGGCGCAGGACTGGCCTTGCAAACCACTGTAGTGAATAATCTACATTGTCTACTTTCACTAAATCATCACTAAAATTTAAACTCAGTCAATCAAGACCCCCTGAGAAGTGTTCATTTTTACTTAGCTACCAAGTCTCTTTCTTCGGAGGTTTTTTGAAGTCTTGGGCACAATACACGATATGCTAACATTTCCCTTGAGTTAAACTTGCTCCCTCTGCCCCAGAACTATAGACATTGCACAGAGCAAGTGGGAACTTGGGTGGGTTTTCTGCTGCTGCTGCTGCAGCAGAGCAAAGAAGGAGAGGGCGGTGAGGACATGGTCTCAACCCAAAAGTACCTACCTAAGAAGGTTTTCATTAGTGTCACTTAAACTGGATGTGCTAGGTATTTGCCTCAAGGTAGGTACATGTAAATAGGAGCTTTTATTGTTAAAATTACTGTGATTTATCCCTTGGTCTAGATCAGACCTGTTGAGTTTTCCACGTGTTTTTTCTATAAGCCTCTCTGGTCCTTCTGAAACCTTCCACACTCAGGTAAAGGGAAGAACTCCCATTACTCCAACTTAATGCAGAAAAGCAGTATGTCGGTCTAAATTTTAAAAATGAACAATTTACTCCAGATACAATGAGTAATAGATTATCTTTGATTCTCAGGACAGCACATTTTAAGATTAAATAATGCAATGTAATATTTTAATAAGCTAACAAATGTGTGACAACAACATACACACTAACAATTAAATAAATGAAATAAGTGTAATAATACAATGTAAAATTGAAGTAGACAGGTGTGTTATTTATTAGAAAGAAGCAGGGTGAAGTTGGTTATGGAAAGCTGCTTGGATAAAGGAGCCCAGAACATTTGGTTTCCATGGAATTCTACCTCATTTCCCCAATTTCTGTGAACTCAATGTAATTTTTAAGTAACATAGTTAAAAGAGAAATATTGAATTTTTGGTTTCTTTTATGTGTCTTTCTGTTTTAGTCACAAAAAAGGGAAAGAACAACATATGTTTGACAAAATAACATCAATAACTGTAAACATTAGCTTACTTTGTCAATAATGGAATTAGTCATACTTATAAATATTGCATTTTATAGTAGGGAAGAGAAAAGTGCATGTTGTAGAAAAAACAACTTACCAAAGGCAACTGAGATTGCTGTGAAAAAATGCCCAATGGCACTGAGAATAAAGCAGAGTGGGCTTGCTGGGATCCACACTTGATTTCGACACAGAAAATGTGTAAATATAAGGCCTCCTTCAGGGCTGATACACATCACCTTTCTTTTGTTTTATTCATTTTTAGCAGAGTCTGGGTCATTTGCATTCACCTAACAAATATAACTTTTTTGCTTATGGATAAGTTATATTTGAATCTGATCATATTCTATTCCTTCCATTTTTATGGGAACACAGATTGTTAACAAAGACACTTCAGAAGATTTTACAAAAAAGATGCAATGCACATAATTTCAGAACTTAAGAAATGTTGGGAGAAAGTGTCAGTACTTTTAATGTAAGTATAAATTCCTTAAATATAAATCTTAAGGAATTTATACATTAAGGAATTTATACCCTATTGGAGAAATGTTTAAATTTCAAGCAAACAGTAAGTTTGGACATTTTCTATCTGATCAAAGAGAGAATCAGGTACCCTCACACTCTCCCTCTGGCCAAAGATTTGCAAGGTTTTAGTACAATGTAAGTCTAGCTCCCTTCCTAATGCATAACACTGAGTAAATGTGCACATTATTCTGCTTGAGTGAAAACACCAGTAACTGAACCAACAAAGCCCAACAATTTGTTTCAAAATAAGTGTCTTTTTTGTGTATTCGCTAAATGGGAATACATTCCCTATCTTTTCATTCTATATAATTATAGCAGATGGGAACATTTTTCCTTAGATTGAGAACTTGGCATTTTACATGTTTAATTTGGCTCAGATACAACATTTATAGAACTGCATTCCAAGTAGTGATTTTCTAAAAGATTCTCTATTGAGTATAAATGTAATTATGTTAAATATTCCACCCATAAATTATAACCCTAACCCTAAAGTTTATTCCTTGGGTGTAAAACAAACATAGGCTGTTTTTGTTATATTTTTTAAGCCATGAGCAGAAATCTATAAATTGCTACTCCAGGGTAATAACTGACTTAACATTTGAATATGAAGACAATTAGCTTTACCTAACTCCCAGGATGATATATTAAGCATATTTATTATGGTTTTCCCATTGTATATTGATTAATATCAAGTTGGTTTCTACATGACTGGCAGGCAAGAGGCCCACAGTAGATGTCAGGAGAGGAGGTGGAGAGAATTTGGATGATCTCAGTCAAAGATCTCTCTGCTTCTTCTCTTTCGTGATCGTTCTTTTTGAAGGAGGGGACTAGGCCACAGACACAAATCATTAAATCAATGCTGATTTTTAAACGAGAGAGAGAGGAAGCCAGGCCAGCCTAAAAGACCCCTATCTCAGGTGACCTGGAAAACTGTAAGACGTGAACAGCTTGCTGTGGCAGGATTGGCATCAATGCTTAAGGTGCAAGAAACCTCAAAGCTTCTTCAGTACAAGTTGATACCCAAGACAGGAGGTCATCACGGGAGCTCTGCTGGTGACCTACTGCATTTGGCTAATACCTTTGATGAAAACATAGTGGCGACAGGAAAAATGTGGAAAGGACAAAAGCCATTTCAAGAAGGAATAAATTAAAATTATAGAGTTTGGGAATGATCGAGGTGTTCCCTTTGAAGTTAGAAATGCACAAAATATGTGGAATCTCAGTGAAAGCAGCACTCCACCTCAGACACAAGGGTGGAAGGGATAAAAAATGCTTCTCTTAACACTGGCCAGCAGTGTATTACATGAAGATCTCAGAGAGAATGAACATACCCTGCATTAAAAAATAAAGGCACGAGGAAAAGCAGGGATCATGAGCAAGCTAAAGGATGGGTGAAGCCAGAAATATGCACAACAAGAAAAAGAGGAGAATCTCTTTGCCTCTGATCTACACAGATCATGGCATGATTTTTCTAGACAGAACAGTTTAAAAATTTATTACATATGTGCTTAGAAGCACACCACTCTAAGAGAGTTCTCACATCAGCTTGACCACTGGTAGCTAAGCACAACTCGAGAACCTGTGAGTAAGAGCTGAGTATATTTCTTTATGCAGACCAAATTCTCGCTCTGCTCATATTAACAACAGTGAGATAAACAAAGATTAAACAAGGAAGACACTACAGATCTATGGCAAAAAACAAAACAATAACAAAAACCTGACAATACTAATTTCTGGTATGGAGCAAAAGGATCTTTCTTTTTTCTCTGGTAGGAATTCAAATGGTAAAATCACTTTGGGACGTAGTTTGGCAGTACCTTAGAAACCCACACATAGTTTCACCATTCAATCAAGCAATTCGTTTCTAGGCATTTACCCAACTGATTTGAAAATTATGCTCATGCAAAAACCTGCATACTAATGTTTTTTCAGCTTTATTCATAATCATGAAAATCTAGAAACTATTAAGATGTCCTTCAACAAATGAAAGAGTACAAAATTGTAGCATACCCATACAATGGAATATTATTCAGTGATACAATGGAATGATCTATGAAGTCACACAAAGACATAGATAAATGTCAAATGCATACTACAAAGTGAAAAAAAGGCAGTCTGAAATGTTTAATAGTGTATGATCAGGTTTATAGGAATTAAATGATCACATTCAAGAAAAGGCAAACCTATATAGACAGTAAAAAAAGTCTCTGGTTTCAGATTAGATACCAGTTTTTTAGATAAGACATCAAAAGCACAAGCATGAAAAAAATAAGTAAGCTGGACAACATCAAAATTAAGAACTCTGTGCTTCAAAGGACACCATCAAAAAAGTGAAAAGACGTATCCAACAAATGTGAGAAAATATTTGCAAATTACACAGTTGTAAGTGTTGGGAAAGGCACTCTCGTGTGGACAGGGCTCAGACACTCACACAGACACATAACAGTAGGCCTTGGGCTTGGAACACACCTTTACCAAGAAATAAAGAGCCCACACTTCCTCTGCCAGGCTTATCACTGTGTGGGGGAGTTTCTTTTCCTGTTTGGGGCTCGTAACTGTCCTCTTGTCTCTGCTCAAAGCATACTCACTGTGTGGTATCTAGCCAACCCCACGCTCCCACTGTTGTGTTGAGGGGAGTGGACAGGGCTCTTCTTCCCCAGCACAGAAGGGTGTGCATGGGCATGTTGTCCTGCTCTAGATGCAGGGAAAGAGGACCACTGGCTAGGAAGACCAAAGCACACTACTGAAGCTGATCTTTCTGTCTCTTTTCTATGGAAGTAAAGCATTGTTCCTCCCAATGCTTGACTATATTGTCTTTTCCTTGGAATTCTGACACCAAAATGCTGTGGGCAGAAGTGTATGGAGTCCTGCCCTGGGAATGGTAACCAGTGCACACTACTTTGCCTACCAATAGGGAGTTGTATATAGAATATATTAAGAACTCTAGCAGTGCAGTAATAAAAAGAGAAATAATCATGTTTTAAAAAAGAAGCGGCAAGGAATCTAAATAGACATCTCTCCAATGAAGATATGCAAATGGCCACTAAGCACATGAAAAGATGTTCAATGTCATCATTAGCCATCAGAGAAATGCAAATCAAAACCCCAGTGAGCTATATCTATGCATACGGTGATCTCTATAACCAAAAAATTTAAAAAGAAAAATAACAAGTGTGAGGGGTGGATAATGTGAAGCATTTGGAACTCTTAGACCCTGCCGGTGGAAATGTAAAATGATACAGCCACTTTGGAAATAATCTGGTAGATCCTCAAAAGCATAAGAACAGGGTTGCCATATTAATCAGCAATTTCACTCTTAAAGAAATGAAAACATATGCCCAGCCCCCTAACACACAAACACACACACAGTACACAAATGCTCCTAGCAACATTCTACCAAATAGCCAAAATGTGCAAAAAGTCCAAGTGTCCATTAACAAATTAATAGCTAAATGAAATATGTTATATTTATATAATAGAATATTATCTGATGATAAAAATAATGAAGTGAAAAAGTTAAAATTACAGTTGCCAGCCTGGCAGGGAAGAAGCTTCCAAGTTTCTTGCAAGAAACTTCCAAGTGGCCACTTTATCCTAACAAACAACTGCGTTAACAAAAATACTATCCTCCCCACTCAAACCAGTTAAAAATAAGGGATGAGCACAATAGCAATATGAGGGAAAGAAATGGAGAGTGAAAAATCAAGAAAATATCTTCAGCCTGGTGATCAGACCAACAGGAAAAACTGATTAAAAATAACAGTATCAACTGACCCAACATTGCACATCAATGTCATGACCAACTCAATGAGGGGACATAAATTGTTTGACAATGTGTTGAGTCCTGAGGGCATAATCAAAAGCAGAAGTATACAAGGCACATAGTGAAAAACATGCAAAAATTTCCCTGGCTGGGAATGCCACGTGTCTCTGAGAAAAGTTTTCTGGGCTTGGGCATGGTCCATGTCAAGTCTTCTCAGGAGCATTCTTTTTCAAAATGTGCATGTGGCAGGAAAAATAAAAGTAGTTTTCAGAACTTACCAGAATTCTAGTATTTAGGCAGATAGTTCTCTGATGGTAGGGAAGAGAAACCCTAAGTCATCAAAGAATTAAAGACTTTGGTTACCTTGGTAATCTTACCTTTCTGGGTGTCTCCCGGTCATCAAGAAAATGCCCCGTGTGAATAGAACACCATTTCTAGCACATCTGGTCTTTCCTTTGTATTTTGGTCTTTACGTTTCAATTCTTGATATGAAAAATAAGAGAATTCTACATTCTACGACCATGGTCGAGAGGCAGTATACTTCTCCAATTCATCTATATGCTTTCTTTTTGTTACAAAATTTAGCTGCTAGTTCAATTCTGCTTTTGGCTCTAGAACTATAATATTATCACTAGAACATTGTGGAACAATAAAATAACAGAGCAATTCTTTCCCAGAAGACATAAGATTAACAAAATTCCAGTTTGATTGTTTTGTAATGCCAGATAAAGAGGCTGTATCATGATTCATAGTGAAGAGGTCTTTAATAATTTGAATATAGTTGATAAATAAGTAGAAAATGAGAGTCCAGAGAAAAAATAAAACGTTACTAAAGCTAAAATTTTAGGATGAGGAAAATAGTGATATATTTTTCCCTCCAAATCTCCTTCCAAAAGCCTAGCATTTCCCGATATTCTTTTCTCCATTTAAGTTGGCCTCCCCGTATAGAATACCTTTTCTCCCCTTGTCAATTAATTTCAATTTTCACTGTTTATTTTCTTGAAACTTTCCCTGACCTTCAAAATGGATTCATTACTTCTCCTCTGTATCCTCAAAGTATATTGTTTTAAAAGCTTAAGGGTAGTTAACATACTCTGTTTTTTATTATATGTGATTGTTAAACTAGTAAAAATCTATCAGTATAAGGTTTTACCTTGATGCTAATTTTTGAATAAATGTAAAGAATAGTATATCTATATGTATATGTATATATCTACATATAAAACTCAGCACATGATCCATTCAGATATGTTGCTGTATAAACTTCCATTTAATTAAAACACACATTTTAAGACACCAAGCAATATATAACACTAGTACTTAAATTGACCTCCTTTAAATATATTTTGCTACAAGTAAGACATATAATTAAACCATAAATTACAAAAATAAAGAGGCCTACAACCCAGTTGTTTAGGAAACAAATCAAAATTCACAATTAATATTAGTTTGCAATTCATTGCTATTTGAAATAATATCTATATAAATTGAAGCAATGTATCATATGTCCATATCCTTTTATAATTGAAATGTAGAATCTACAAAATGATGCTAGAAAAAAGCCTGATATTAGAGAAGCTATATATACTTCAAATTAAATAAAAAAATTATTGTTACTTTAAAATTGTGACACTTCTGTGGGACTTACTCTTCTATGAACTCAATTTGACTCAATTTAAAACAAATATCACAAAATTAATATATGCAAAAAACTATTTTTCTTTGAGTTTACTATGACATAAACCATTGGGTTAAATTTGTTAAGACAGTTAATCCAGAGTATATCCATTATGAAGTATAGTGCAAAGAGTTATTTTTCAGTGTGTCAATCTTTGTACATCAATGTTGTAAAATAAGATTGGAAATAAAACATTTTATATTAACCCAATGCATAAAATAAGACAAATATGTGGAAGTTTTATCTTCTTAAGGCTTCATATCTGTTGAAAGCAAAATTATTGCTTCATTGATTTCATAATAATAACTGTTTTCCAGTCTGGAAAAAAATACTGAATATGCTAATTGGTAGGAAACAATGAGAAGAAAAGACCATTTTCCAATCGACTCTCCTCTCAAGAAGAAAAATGAGAAAAGATTTAAAGAAAATGTGGAAAATCTGTCATATTTATTTGTTCATATATTTTACACTGATTTTCAGGGTACTATTTTTCTTCAACATTGGCTTCAGGATGACTAAATTCCTTCCAGTTTCAAATGTCAGAGTTTTGTGGTTGTCATAGGTGAACAGGATCATAATTCAAAGCTAATGCTTTTCTGACAGGTTACAGTTCAGTGGCTTTCTATTTTTTTGCAAAAGGACATATCTGAAATATTAGGAAAAAAAATCCTGACAAGTTCTCTCAAACTCCAGTTGAAATGCAGTAGTCCCTATCGTGCTTGCTTAGGTGACCTGGTTTACATTCTGTCAGCTGTCAGAGGTGGATACACACACAAAGTTCTGCGGGCTGGGCGCAGTCTGTTTGCTGGTTGGAGCAGTGATAAAAGAAGTAAGTCTACCAGAGCTGAGAGCAGTGATACCTGGTTTCAGAGCGGTGCTTGTGTGCCAACCCTTGGGCACACCGTGGTGCAAGCTAAGTGTGCTCATCTCCCACCCTTTCATCCCTCAATAAAAATGCTCAGTCACGCAATGACAGTCACTAAGTAATTATCAGTTCCTCTTATCTGTTACTACAAAGTTTAAAGTTTTCATATGTTGTATTCTCCTAGATTCTGAATGGTTAAGGCTAAAATCACTTTTGAGCTCTGTGGTTCCAGCTGAATATATTGATTTTCTCCTAGGACTTGGGGAACCCAATGAATTGGGTCTGAATTTAATTCATTAGGTGTTCCTGAGATGAGGACAAAGTTTATAGTGTTGTTGATTTGTAAATCACTGAGATTTGTCTTAATAAATTAATGATAAGATAATTATACTAGAATTTACACTGAAATCAAAGCGTTCATATACATCGTTACTAAAGTGGCAATGAGATGACATTTCAAATGGGAAATAATATTCTTTCCAAGACTTCTAAATCCTATAATTAAGGATGCTGGAGAATTAACCATGAGAGAGATTCTAGGTGTTGCCATCCAAAAAACCTTATTAATCTCATAATCAATTATAACAAAACATGAGAAGCCATTAAATGTTATGAACATTTGGGGTTTCTTTCTTGAATTGTGTACTGTTATCTTGTCATTCTTCTTTTCAGATTACTTGTACAAAGTAAAATTTTGCAACAACTTAAGCTCAGAGAAGCAGAACTGGGTGGGAAGTGCCTCTCTTCCTTTCTTATAATGAGAAACAAGTTGGACGAAAAGCAAATTAATGATTTTTCTTAAATCCATCAGAGGTCTAAGGTCGCAGGACAGACCCCTGGTGAGGGGCAGAAATATGTGTCTGGCCAACCATGATAGCTGGAAGAGGGGCAGGGCTTTTGTGAAGATCACAGGACTGAAAACCAGGCTCATAATGCTCGCACGAAACAGGTTTAACCTGAACATCAGACAACACCCTCCCCTCCCCGTCTCAGATCCCATCACCATGCTTACAGCATCAATTAAAAATAAGAGTGGAACACAGCTGTGGGAGTTGCAAGAGACAGGTTTTATTTGTGGAAGAGTGGAAAGTGAAGCCTAACAGATAGTAGAAAATAGAAAAACTTTCTAGCTAACTTGACCATCCTTTCAGAGTCTGAAGCCAGCTGGCTTTAAATACTCCGGCTACAATGATAACCTCTGATATCCCACAGACTCCTGGGCTTCTAGGAGAAATAGCTGATTCTAGGATTAGGGCTGGGACAATATAAGATGAACATGGAGCATTCTTTAGGGTGAGAAAGCGAGAAAATGCTAAAAAGAAAAGCTGATTAGGCAAGAGGAACACGGAGGCAACTTAGCAGAGCAACCAATGCTGAAGTGATTTGAACAAGGAGATACATAAATGAATGAATAATTAAATAAGTGGGAGAAAAAATAAGTTAATAAGGATGAATGATTAAATAAATATGAGAGAAGAAACAAATTTTTCTTACAGAAGGATTTTGGTTAATAAAGTCAGAAGAAAAGGAAATAAAGTAATTACCATTGAAATAGAATTACAATAATACCTGTAGGACATGGTACATTGAAGAATGTTAAAATTAATGAAGACACTATCAGAAGAAACATTGTATTTGCGTATTCTCAGTGTATGCTTCATCAAATATTTATTAATTATGTGGTGATTTCAACATATGAGGTCTGTCTGGAAAAAGGCCAGCCATTGTTAATATAACAAGAGTGGTTTGTGCAACATCAATGGAACCTGGCAGCCAAGGAGAGTGGACTGGAATGGGCATGCGTAAACAATGATGACTTCACTGTACTAGTCAGTGGGGGTGGTAGACACCATTGACTGTTCATGGGTACTGTGTGACCATTGCATTCAAAATGACTGAATAAGTAGAGCCATGAATTTGCATCAGATTTTGCATTAAGCTTGAACATTTCACTGAGGAAACTATTTGGATGATTCAGAAAGCTTTCAGGCACAATGCAATGAGTACAACACAAATAAAATCTGGCACAAGCTCTTCAAAGATGGTCGAGAATCTGTTGAAATGATCCACGTTCTGGAAGGCCTACAGTGAGCAGAACATCTGAGAATGTTACATGCGTACGGGCTGCAGTCAACAAAGATTGGTGACTGACAGTGTGAGAAGTAGAGCTGATCCGGGGATTCCAAAAACTACTATGTCTGAGATTTTGATGCAGGATCTTGGCATGAAACATTTTGTGGCAAATTTCATTTTGTGGTTTGTACAAGAGCAGAAGGAACATCGTGCTGCAGTTGCTAATGACTTGATTCACACTGCTGCCAAGGAACCAGATTTCCTCAAGGTCATAACTGGAGCTGAATCATGGGGCTATGATTATGATCTGGAACCAAAGGCCCAGTCGTTCCAATGGGAGTTGCCTGGTTCTGCATGCTCAAAGAAGGCACAGCAAAGTCTCAGCAAGACTGAAACCATCTTAACTGTGTTTTTTGGTTGGGAATGTGTTGTCCATCCTGAGGAAGCCCATCCAGGCCAAACAATTAATGAGTACCACCTCAATGTTCTTTATTGGTTGAGAGATGTAATGTGCTGAAAATAGCTATAGCCATTGGCAACTGATGATTTCAGCTTTGTCATGACAATGTGCCCACTCATACATCACGTCTTGTGCAGAGTGTTTTGGTGAAACATCAAATCACACAGGTGACTCAACCCTCCTACAGTCCAGATTTGGCACCATGTGACTTTTGGCTTTTTTGAAAACTAAAATCACCTTTGAAAGGGAAGACATTTCAGACCATTGATGAGATTCAGGAAAATACAGTGGAGTAGCTGATGTTGGCTATTCCAACAAAGGATTTTGCAGAGTGTTTTGAACTGTGGAAGAGGCACTGGGGTAACTGTGTGAGGTCCTAAGGGCCTACTTTGAAGGGCACTGAGGCATCATTGTCCTGTGTACAATGTTTCTTACATTTTGTATCTTCTTCAAATAAATGTCTCTCGTACTACATGGCTGGATACTTTCTGGACTGGTGTCAAATGTCCACAAATTATTTGCTACTTCTGATTCCAAGAGGTAATGTTTAACACCCTTTCCTTAATTATGGGCAGAATTTAGTGGTTTACTTTGCACTGTGACTTTGCAATGGGGAAACCTTGCAGATGCTAGGTTAACTGATGAACAATGTTATATCCTGTACTCCTCTAACGTGATATAATTTGAAAGACACATTGCCTGTATAATAGTTTCCCTACCAAATCCATAGCTCCAGTCCAATCATAAGAAAATATCAGCAAACACAAAATTGAGAGACATCCTATAAAATATCTGACCAGTACTTTTCTGAAGTGGCAAGGTCATAAAAGACAAGGTATGATATAGAAACTATTGCATATTGAAGGGGATTAGGAAACACGACTGATAAATGCAGTATGGTATCTTAGATAGGATCCTGGAACAGGAGAAACTCACGAGTGGAAAAACTGGGGGCATCCAAATAAAATACCTACTTTTGTTAATGCAATTGTACCAATGTTAACATATGAGTTTTGATTTTTTAGCTATGTGATGTCAACCTTAGTTAATATTGGATGAACAGTGTATAAGAAATCTCTATACTATCATTGCAACTGTTCTTTAAATCACAAATTCTTTCTAGATTAAATTATTTAAAACTTTTTAGTGAAATGTATTAATGATTCTTTTGATAACATGGCTGCCTTGATAACACTTAACACTTATTATTCTCATAAATATAAACAAAAATCTTGATTTATAGTAGTAGACTCTAATGATCAGCAAGCTAGAACATTAGGAGGGATGGGAGTATAGGAAAGGGTAGGAAAATATAGCTGGGGATTGAGATTGTAACTTTAAGGTAATTAAAGCACTTGCACACTAATCACTAAAAATTAGAATGGATTACTTATATGATAATGGTCAATATTTTGATGTTTATTTTTTCCATGTAAAAGTTTTTGGGACACTCATTGTTTTTAGTTTTTGGGACACCTGTTTAAATGAAATATGCAACCAATACTTTTTAAGTACAAATATATAATTTAATTTCTCTTAATTAAAATATAAACAAATGTGATAAGCAGAATGTGACAACTGGCCATAAGACTCCCCACATCATGGTATGCACACACCTTTTCCTAACTAGAAATAACTTCTGATCGAAGTTTAATCTGGGTGCTGTGTGAAGGGATTTTGTAAATGTAATTAATGTCCCAAATTAGTTGCCTTTATATTAGACAGAATATCCTCACTGAGTCTGACCAAATTGGGTAATCCTTTGGAAGGGACTGGGCTGATCCTGGAGGAGGTTGTACCAATTGTATCATATGAGGATTCAAAGCTTGTACTTGTTTTTAATTCTAATTTTTAACAAGTAAAATATTTAAATGAAATTTGAATCAAGTACTGTGGATCCCCTGAATTTTCTCCATGTAAATGCACTTTTAAAAATCATCAACTTAAGCAATGTAGAGTCTAAACCCAAACACATCAGTTTAGGAGCTTTGGAATGAATTATTGACTTAGCACAGATCACTGAACCAGAGCTGAAAACCCCCAGGGGACCAACAAAACCCTTGGGGGTAGAAGGTGAGTATCTAAACAGCAAAATTGATGGTTGCTCCCTTGCTAGTGATTTCCAGGGACAACACCTTTATAATCTTCATGTCCCTGCAATCACAAAGTTCTGCATTATGTTTGAATTTAATCGCTCTTTTTTAAATGTGTACCTAATTCAGTAATAATTGTTTTGAAAATGCCTTCTGAAGTTTCTACCAATAAAAACCTTATTTTTACAGTTTCATTTAAAGTAGCAATCATTCTCTAAATGTTCATTTAAATGTTCATTAAATCATTTAAATGTTCCTTATAATTGTATATGTTCATAATATGCACTTCCTCTGATTATTTAGTTATCCTTAACACCAATGCCTGCATTGTCACAACTGTCTTAACATGATTTTTACAGTGTGGTGACCAATATCTTTAAAACTCACATGTGAAATTTAAAGTTTTAAAGGTCAAAACTTTGTACTAGTGTGGTATCATGAACTCATAAATAAAATAGACCAGTGTGAAATATTGTCACATCTAAGTGGGCAATAAATGTTATCTATGTCCCACCATAAAGGATTGGGGGCACATACAGATTGGTTGTTATCATATGCTAAAATGCCCCCAAGATAATCCACTGATAATTTTGGAAGGAACAGAGTTATTGATATATATATATGAATTTGCAAAGCTCTAGATGAAGAAAGAGAAAACAGAGACATGGGAAGAATGAGATTGTTTGGTGACTCTTTACCCCCTCCCCCTCCTAAAAAAAAAAACATTTCGAGGTTAACTTTCTGTAGGTAAATAGTTTCAGAGTTTACCACTTTTTTAGTCTCACCGTTACTACCCTGGTTCAAGCCATCACCATCTCTTATCTGGAACTTGATAATTATCTGCTAATTTGTCTCCCTGCTCCTACATTTATATAATGTAGACTATATTCAGCACAAAAGACAGAATACATTTTCTTTTTTTTTTCTTTTTTTTTTAAATATTTTATTTACTTATTTTTAGAGAGAAGGGAAAGGAAGGAGAAAGAGTGGGAGAGAAACATCAATGTGTGGTTGCCTCTCATGTGTCCCCCACTGGGGACCCGGCCTGCAACCCAGGCATGTGCCCCTACTGGGAATCGAACCGGTGACCCTTTGCTTCACAGGCCCGTGCTCAATCCACTGAGCTACACCAGCCAGGGCAGAATACATTTTCCAAAAGTAAATCATATCATGTTATTGGTTCTCTCTAAGCTGGACATTTCTTCCCTATTTTACTTAGCATAAAATCTGAAATCTTTGCAATGGCTACAAAACCCTTTATGACCTGCTTCACTACCAATTAACTGTCAGGTCCCCCCTCTTTGCTCACTCCTCTCCAGTTAGGCCAGCCTTAGTACTGGTTCTCAAACATACCAGCAAGTCTCCAGCCTTAAAACTTTTGTACCATCTTTCCTTTGAATGTTCTTCCGTATTTCAGCATTCTTAACTCCTTCACTTCTTTTAGCTCTTGGTTCAACTCTAACATTCTCAGTGAGTCCTATCCTAATTTCCCTATCTAAAATTGAAAAGTGTTCACTATATGCTCATTCCTGGCATCCCAAATCTCTGTCTCTCTCTGCCTTCCCCACTTCATCTCTCTCCCTCCCTCCCTCTCTCTCTCTGTCTTTCAAAAATAAAACTCTTTTCACTCTAACATATTTAATGTGTACTTGATTATTATGATTCTTGTTCATTGTTTATCTCCCTTTACTTAGAATTTAATTTCTAGACCAGGCACATAGTAAGTGCTCAACAGTAATTTGTGAGTTGAATGGAAAAAATCTGGGGAAAATGCATGAGGAAATCCCATGTCCTCTTGTGGGACAAGAGGGCAACCACTGTTTGAGATAAGCAGCTCTAAAAAAAACTGCTAGAAGTTCAGTAGAGTCAAGAGGACAAAAATAATAGTCGGGTGAAATTTCTGAGCTTCTAGATGAGAGCTGCATGATGAGGCTGACAGATTAAATGAAAATGAATTTCACAACCAGCACTGGACACACTGAGTAACCCCCCAAATTATGAAAACAGCTAAGGAAATCCCACAAAAATCTATGAGGTGAGCAATGTGCTAGGTCAGACAGTCTTGTGACACCACGCTTTTCTTTTGAACCAATATTTGCTCAAAGTTCAGATGCAAAGCAATAACATTTTACAAAAATGAAACCCTCTCATATTCTTTCTTACTCCTGGTAGCCAATCATTTATGCTGGAAATGATGACATTGAGGGAAAGGAAAGATAAATCGATCTATTCTTTCAGCTTTTCTTATTCATCAGGAAGCCTGAACTAGATAGTGTTGGTGTAAAGGGCACATCTTAAGAAGTAAGTTAAAAAACAGTTGAGTTTGTTTTCAACAGCATTCCTGCTCTATTGGTAAGAATAGAATACATAGGCATGTAGAAACAAAGAAATATAAATTGTATAGTTTAGTGATTGTGCATACATGTAAAATGATTCTGTACTTGCATGTGAAACTGGCATTAAACCATAGAAACACGGAAGATAAAAATCCGTGCTAATAATTTAAAATTGTACTAACTTTTACTTAGGGCTATATTAAAGAGCAAAAAAAAAACCACTATGAAAAGTCAAGAGAGACTATGGAAAAAAGGGAAAAGTTTTATATTTTAGAAATATCAGTGGCACTTCTATCCTTCATTTTTGAACAAGGGGCACAGTGCTCCATAAAGTACACAGCTGGTCCTGGGGGTAAAGGAGATAAATTCTGTGAAGACATGATAGAAGTCACCAGAAAAAGCACATTACATTAAGGAGTTGCTATAAGAATGCATTTGATTGTAATTCCGCTGTGAGATTCAGGGAAAATGTCCTTAACATAAGTGTAAATGCATATCTCCCTTTCTCTGAACATAAAGATTATCATTATTCATCCTTTTTGTTCATTCTCCTCAAGCGACGGGACCTTTGAAAACATCTACCTCTGGTGAATCGACTAGAAATCTTTGGTTACAATTTAAAAGAAAAAAAAAACAGTCCTTTAAAAAAAGGCCAATCAGTATTTTTAAAATCATTTTTCACATATCTGGGAATCCATATTTAAATATTATTTTCAACAGTCAAACTAATTCACACCGAATTGCTTTTTCCAATCACTTGGCAGAACTTTCTGTCTGGGCATCTTTAGCAGGCTGCCTGTGGGAAAATGTAGCTGCAGCAGCTCTTATCCCATATACTTCCAGGTTCAAATAGAGAAAAAGGTGAAGCATGTTTAGTCCCTCTTGAAAAGTTCTGAAATTCATTACAATGAAACCTTCTTAGTTTGTACGCTCACCTCTGAGCCAATCACTGTGGGTGGGAATGAGCAATGGTGAACACTATTTAGAGTGCTTGGACCATATAACCTCAGAGAAAAAAAAACCTTAGGGTATGCCAATTTTTTATTTATCGGTTCTCAAGCCCATTCCAGTCCTGTGTTGCAAGTCCTGGAAACATGAACACTATAATCTAAGGTTCAATTGCCAACTTGCTTTCAATTCTGTTTGATAAATGGATGGCATCAATAAGGGATTAGTAGACAGGAGATGGGATCCAAACACCGCTTTTCATCTCTTTACCTCTTACATAGTTGCTGGCAAAAACAGGTTGCTGAGTCTCCAGAGGCCTTCAGTGATTCTGTCCAACACAGCAAACAGGGACTGAAAATGGCTTGTGGAGGATACAGGTCCCCCAGATATCAGCAGTTCAAGCACAGATTAAACAGCAGCAGCCATCTCCAGTAGTATAAGCAACAAGTTCAATTACATGCTATGTTAACATCATCTGTTTTTTCTTTAAAGGTGATAATGATTTCCTGCAGGTTTTAATATTTGAGTTACCTTATCTTTCTCTGCGTTCTCCACAGACTTCAAATAATATTTTAACTAGCTCCTCCATCTGAAATGCATAGCATGTACTCTCTTCATACCAGCTTGGTGTAGGGGATGTTCCTAGTTACCAGCATAATGAATATCAAGAGACCAACAATAAAAATTCTCCGTTTTGCTGGCTTTGCATAAAATTGACATTGGGAGCATTTCTTTTTGCTTTTCAAATTTTACAAATCAAAACATGTGAAGTTTGAATTTCAAAGAACTACTGCTATCTGTAAATCTAATCTGTGCAGTTCAGGAAACAATAGGACCCATCTGATATGATCTCATAGCAAGACATTTAATTGCAGGTTTTTAAGTACTACATTAGTGATAGTGTCAGCATTTAATTTTGTATTTGAAAAGCTATTTTTATGTTGATGGAACATTAAAAAGACCATGTTTGAGCATTTTTTAGTTTTTTTTTTTTCATTATACAAAGAAATGAAAATAAAATTGAGCAGTTTTTTTTATTGGTGCAAATTTTCAGTTATATGCTTTTTTTCCAGGTCATGAAACCTAAAACAAACGTAAACTAGAGCATCAGTATGAACTGCTTACAGTGATGGTAGGGACACAGCAGTTTGGTGACTGCTATGGGGGCGTCTATGTTACCACTTTCTCTGCAGTTAGCATTTAATTCTGATAATATTGTCTTGTATGATTTTAAACCTCATGATATCCAAAAGCTTTTATACCTAGATATTTTGACAAATTTATGAAACTAGTGATCCTGTTTTTATTTGGAATTATAAGAAAGAAAAAAATAATGTTGTAGTTAAGAAGACATAAATTTAAAAATATTTTATTGAATATTTTCAGCATATCATAACCACACAAAATGAGTTTGCCTGCCTGTCACCACAAAAGGCAAACTCATAAGACAGATGCAGAAAATAAAAATGAACAAACAAAAGAAACAGGTTTTATTCAAGTGTTGTGGGACCTGGGAGAATGACAGACTCCCATCTCAAAGATCATCTCCTCCTTCTGCTATGGAGGCAAGTCCAAGTGTCCTCGGCAAGGCTAAACAGAAGCTAGTGTTCAGAGTTCCTGCTTTATTTTAAAGTACAGTTCTTGGGAGCCTGCAGGCAGCTGCTAAGTCGTCTTACTCCCTATCTAGGTAGGTTAGCGTGTTCCTGGCTGCTGTCCATTTCAGGCTCCCTCTTGGGGTCTTCCTGTGGAGCCTGCATAGCCACTAGCCATGCAGCTACTAGAGCCACATGGTCACGTGCTCCTGGGCAAGAGAGCATATAAGTGCACAGGCTAGAGCGTCACCAGATGGGCAAGAAAGAGAGGCTCCCTCCTGGAGACCATGGGCTATGTGACTCCTAAGGCCACATAGCCTTGGAGAAAACAGGGCAGTGCACTGTGTGAGTGTACAAGCAAGAGAGAGAGCGAGGTTCTTTTTCTCCTGGCATTACATTAGCTTGGGTTGGGGTTTTATCAAAATGCAATTTCCCAAATTTTCATGTGTGTCAGGTGGGTCCACCTCCAAACCAATCCCTTTTTCCCCAGGCTACACTGACAGGTTTTTTGTTCTAGCACCTCCCCCTGTGCCATTTTGACTTCTATAACACCTGTGCCTGCTTTCCTTTGGTCCCACCCTAAATCTGGCACCAGAGGAGGGGTAAGTTTTTTTTTCCCCCATCTAATTATCTTGCCAGCTCTTGTCATGCTCAGTATAAAACCCTCACCCTGCTACCATCTTTGCCAATGGGGGAGACTCTTCAGAGCTCCGACTGTTTTACAGTAACAATATGAGTCATCTATAACTTCCAATAGGTATAAAAGTTATTATTAGCGGTAAGAATAATTAGCTAGTAAGCAACAACATGTTGTCATATAAGACTGGCATTTGGCTAGTAAGAAAACAATGATTCCTTTCTGGGTCCAGTTTGTTGCTTATACAGTCAAGTTAACCAAGCGAGATGAGCGAAGATGGTGGCTCCCTGCCATATCCCTTCTGCTACAGGATGGCACTGAAACAAAAGGGGCCTGATGACAGGACAGTGAAACACACCCAGCTGGACCCTTATCATTGTGAAACCGATTCTGTGCTGCAGCTCGGCAGTTTTATAGCCTGCAGCTGTGCCTTAAGGTGGGCAAGACAGGAAGTCTCACTCCTCATCAGAACTCCAGAGGTGATAAGAAACTGTCATGACAGCTGTCTGGGAAGAGAGGGAAGTGAGAGAGCAATGACCTTGCAGCAGCTCCTCAATAGCCTCCTATGTTCTCATGTTCTGCCAAGGCTCATGTCGGCTTTGATTATAGCTCAACTAGATGCTCTATGTGGAGACCTGAAACATCAATGGGGAGGCACAGCAAAGCTAGTCCCCTACAAAAATTGCACATAATACCAAATGAAATAGTGTGTTCTATGCTTAGAACTAATTACACACAGAAAGATGCTACAATAGACCTAGCCATGTGCATGTAGCTCAGATTTGTTTAGTATGAAATATTAATCCCATGTTTTCCTCATTTTTTTACTTGGTTATGAATTGACTAGCATCAATTATAGCTTGCTGAGATAAGTTTTCCCCTTTGTTTTCAAGGGGGGACTATTAGGTGTTGAAAGAACTTCTTGGCTAAGAGATGCTCAGAACCTATCGCTCGGTTCCTATTATGCTCAGTTTCTGTTGAGCCCCTGCTCTGTGCTGAAGGAAGGGCTATGCTAGCCTATGCTGGTCTGGATTTCTAAGATTCAAGGGCAATCATGAGCCAAGATAAATCCTATATATGTACAGATTTCTAGGAGATTGAATATCAAGTGAAAATGAACATATTCTCTTTATTTGATTAATCTACAATGAACTGTAATAGGCAACTCTTTGTTCTGTGTTTTACACAGACACACATTTTCTCACATGTGTCTAATATACATGGGATTTGGAGCCAATTTTATCCCCATTCTGATTTCTTCTGCTTTAAGAAAGTAGAAGTGGACTCAACTTTCCCTTAATTTTTGTGGATCAGGTGTTGCTTGAGAATAAATGTAGACAAAATAAATCTTTTCTGTGCCTTGAGTTGAGGCCATTATATCCACTGAGTTATGTAATAACATTCAGGGTTTCCTCCTTGAATATACTGTTTTTTTATTATTTTTTGTTTTAGTTTACTTATTTATTTATTTATTTACTTACTTACTTACTTACTTACTTACTTACTTACTTATTTTTAGAGAGAGCAGAAGGAAAGGAAAAAGAAAGGGAGAGAAACATCAATGTGTGCTTGCCTCTCACACACCCCCTACCAGGGACCTGGCTCACAACCCAAGTATCTGCCCTGACTGAGAAACGAACCAGTGACCCTTTGGTTCACAGGCCTGTGCTCAATCCACTGAGCTACACCAGCCAGGGCAAATGTACTATCGAGGTAAAATTGAAGACCCAAGTCATCTTACTGTGATACTTCATTTACCTTAAAGTATATATACATATTACCAACAAAATAATGATAAAAATGATAAAAGTAGGAGTTAACTGCACATTTGATCTTTTAGCTATGAAATTACTACCAAGAATGGTATCATGAAGCTTTCCTATGCCCTGACCAGTGTGGCACAGTTGGTTGGGTGATGTCCAAAAGCGAAATGCCACCAGTTTAATTCCTGATCAGTTCTGTTCCTGGTAGGTGCACCTACAAGAGGCAACCAATTGATGTTTCTCTCCCTCTCTTTCTCCCTTCCTTCCTCTCTCTAGAAATAAATAAATAAAATCTTTTCTTAAAAAAAATAGAATACTATAATGAAGCTTTCCTCCTATGGTTTCCACTAGTTTTACAATTTAGGTCTAAAGTTTGTCTTTAACATATTTTTTGTTAATTTTTGTGTACAGTGGAAGATAAAGATTCAATTGACCAAATGGGATTAATTCCTGGGATGCAAAGATGAGTCAGTATCCACAAATCAATAAATATGATATACTTTATTAACAGAATGAAGGATAAAAATTACAGAATCCTCTCAATAGACGTATAAAAATCACTGGACAAAATTCAATACATTTTATGATAAAAACACTCAACAAATCATTTTTAGAAGGAATGCATGCTCACATAATAAGGGCTGCATAGTATAAACACACAACATCATAGTAGTGAAAAATTGAAAATTTTTTTTCTGAGATCAGGAACAAAACAAAGATAACCAATCTAGCCACTTGTCTTCATGAGTGTACTGGAAGTGCTGGCCAAAGCCATTAGGTAAGCAAGATAAATGACAGGCATCCAAATCACAAGGAAAGAAGTAAAATTGTCTATGTTTTCAGGTGAAATAACCATATACATCTATATCTATATCTATATCTATATCTATATCTATATCTATATCTATATCTATATCTATATCTATCTATTCCCCAAAACCTGTTAGAATAAACAAATTCAGTAAAGTTTCACGACACAAAATCAACACACACAAAAATCAGTTGTGTTTCTCCACACTAACAACTACTTGAAAAGGAAATTAAGAAACAATCCCTTTAAAAATAACATCAAAGAATAAAATACTTAGGAATAAATTTAACCAAGGAGCTGAAATACTTGTACACTGAAAATTACAATACACTGATGAAAAATTAAAGACACAAATAGTAAAAATACATGCCATATTTGTGAATTGGATGGCTTAATATTAAAATGCCTGTGCTACACAAAGGGATCTACAGATTTAATCTTATCCATCAAAATTCCAATGACATGATTTTCCACTAGGCCCATTGTACCCCTCAAGGAAAGAGTGGCTACTCTGAGGTCAACCTGAGGTCCTAAGGAAATTCAATGACATTTCTTTTTCAGAAATAAATAAAACAGTCCTAAAGTTCATATGGAATAACAACAACAACAAAAAAACTAGAATAGCCAAAGCAAACTTGAGAAATTAAAACAAAATTGGAGGCATTATATTTCCTGATTTTTTAATGTATTACAATGATGTAATAATTAAAACAGTATGTTACTGATATTTAGACAGATATATAACCCAATGGAAGAGGACAGAGCCAGAAATAAACCCAAGGTTACACAGGCTACTGATCTTTGACACAAGAAAACACAATGAGGAAATAATGGTCTCTCCCTAAATAATATTGGGAAAACTGGATATCTGTACTACATTTTTCTTTAATTTCATTTGAGTAACAGACAAGAAATGCTTTTTGAGGGGCACTGTTTATACTGGTAGATTATTAAATCTGAACTTGACAAGGAAACAAGGCTTCTGAATGGCAGTGAAAAATTGAAACTCCTCTTTATGGGGATAAATTGTAGGATGAGACTACTGCTGAAAGACAGAAAATATATTTAAAATACAACATTAATTGCCTTATTGTAAGTAAAATTTAAAAATGAATACCTTGAGTTTATTAAAATTGCTTCAAAAAGTATTCATTTCTTTCATTATATGTTGGTGATACATGGTGATTAACATGTGTTTATTGAACAATAAAACAATTTAGATATACATTATTTGCCACTAATAACATTGCTATTAATCCAACCAGGATTAAATAAATAAATCATTTCATATGGCACATTATAATTTTAAGTATCAACATAAACTGTGTTTATTCAAATAATACATGAAAATATTTTTAACAGGGAATAACTGTTTTGTGCATAAGTATTTGGTCAGGATTGAAGAATGGCAAAATAGTTACATGTGTAAGAGTGAGTCTCTATTCTGCTAGCTTCTAGCCACATTAACTGCAGCAATTTAATAAATTAATTAAAATTAAATTTAAAAAATTAGTTTTTCAGTCATACTAGTAATATCTTAAGTAGTCATTAATTACATGTGGCTAATGTCTTCTGCACAGCCAGAATAGAAAAAAAAAATCTGTCAGTTTGTAAAGCTGTATTGGATAGCACAGATATGTATTAAATACCTATCAATGAACAACATATAGTGTTCCTGAATTACTTACAATTTTTCAACATTGTGTTTGCTGTGATTATATTTAAATGTAATTTTATCCTTTTGAAATGAATAATAAAATTTGACATTGTAAATTATAATAATGTCTTTTCATTTTATTTTTTCCAGGTAATTTATTTTTTGTATTTCAAAACATTATATGTTTGCAGTGAATTGAAAACTAAAAAGAAAGGAGGAAGAAAGAAGGGAAAGAAGGAAAGAAAGAAAAAAAGGTAGGAAGGAAGGAAGGAAGGAAGGAAGGAAGGAAGGAAGGAAGGAAGGAAGGAAGGAAGGAAGAAAGGAAGGAAGGAAGGAAGGAAGGAAGGAAGGAAATGAGAAAGAAAATCAAGATCTAGTCTGTCACCATACACTGAGAAAACAGAAACACTAGCTTCGAAGATTCTGGGCCTTCAATGGAGTACCATAGACAGAGATTCATAAATAAATCTGTACCATGGGAGAAAGATCATTAGCTCTTAAAAAAACAGAAAGAAGGTTGTATATGTTTTCTAATCCTTACTATTGATGGATAGTTAAAAGTAATAGATCCTGGTTGTATTAAATTGTATTCCCAGTTTTTCTCTCTATACTTTTCGGTCCCTCTGTAGTCATCAAACTGCCATTAGTAAGCATCACTGTAATGACTTTTTCATTGATCAATAAACTATATATTTTATGTTACACACAGAAAAACTCAACCAAATTATGGTCCAGTCATATTCTCCAGATCATAAAACTTAGATACATACAGTCCTGCTTATATTAAAATTAGGAATGTATGAGCAGCGGGCAGACATTTTATAGGAGTTTGTTATGTACATCTCCTAGGAGTGCAGATACTCATT
>PVKM010010289.1:0-35201 GCA_004027735.1 Carollia perspicillata
ATTTGGTTCTCAGTGACTAGTGTAGGTTTGATATTAGTGATACCAAACAAATACCCCTGTGTTTGTTGGCCAGCTCTACCATTGCCTGAAATATTCCATTTGTTCTGTTGCTCACATGGGTAAGAATATAATAATAATTAGAAAAGGATGCAATAGAATCAGAACAGTGGAAGTAAACTGAAAGAACTTATGCTAAGCATTAAATAGAATTACAGAAGAAGAAAGGGGGGAAGGGAGAGGTGGTCATACCTGGGAAGGCGGTAGATGCTGGTAACAGATTCAGGAAATGAGCATTCTGAAACAGTTTTAATGAACATTGAGTGAAGACCGTGCTTGCTGTGTTGACACTATTCCATAGACCAGCAATGTGACATGTGTAGCACAGAGGTAAGGAAATTTCCTAAAGGAGCATTAAAGCGAGCATGCCAGGCAATCTCAGTCTGAAGGAATGGGAACTGGAAGCTGCCTGTGAAAGGGAGAAAGCCAGCACACTCTGAAGGAGTTTATAATAAAGACCTGACCCAAAGGAAAGAAAAAAAGAGTTAGGGAACTTTTCTTGGCAGCTAACATTTTGGATTAAAGCCTATGGGTTAAAACTAATTTGCACATGCAAAAGTGGGTCCCCAAATATACAAGACAGGAAAGGCTGCATCTCCCCTGTTTCCTATGATCCCTTTCCTCCTTCTCAGAGCACACCGACAGTCACGAATGTGACTCACACCATGTAAGAAATTAAACCATTGGGGTGGGGTGAGGGGTACTGACCTTTAAATATAACCAGTATCGGTGATTTCAGTTCAGTTTTGCATTACTCTTTTTAAAACTACATGGATCATTATGCACATTCATTAAAAGCTGGAAAATTCTATTCCTAGGAAGTTCATATGTATTTGGTGTAACAACTACACTGAGCCTAAAGGATTAAAGTAAT
Source organism: Carollia perspicillata (assembly GCA_004027735.1). Lineage (NCBI taxonomy): Eukaryota > Metazoa > Chordata > Mammalia > Chiroptera > Phyllostomidae > Carollia > Carollia perspicillata. The sequence continues at coordinate 932 of PVKM010010289.1, forward strand.
TCAAAGTATATTAATCCCTCCTGAGCTGCACAAAGCTTTGTTTGATTTATTCCAGAACCACCGGAGATTTCTTGATGGTTGCAGAATCTGCCAACGGTGAATATAGTGACTCACCTTTTTGTGTGTGTCCAGACTTTATAGGATGTGGAAATTAAAAGATTACCATCAATATTTGCTATTTATGCTATAATTCTAAAGTATAATCACTTAAATCAGAGTTTAGTAATTCCATTAGGAGTAATCCCACTTCACCCACACCTCTGCCTCCTTGGAACCCTCCACCCCTTACACCACATGGCTTCAAATGAAAAGGGAGAAATAACTCAGAGTGGAGATAAATCTCAACGGGTATAATAAGAAATGTAAAAAAAATATTCATTTTATAAACATCAAAGCTGTAGGTCCTTAACAGATGTGTAAAAATGTTCTTTTTTAAAGAAATAAAAACTGATAGTCCTGGTACATAAGATTTGATAAGGTAGTATCTCAAAATGGGAAGTAGGAAGACTTTGTTTATATATGTCCCGATAGCAGAAACAAAAAATGCATTTGTTCTAGTACTGCCTGGAATGTTTGCTTTCTGAGCCTGTGACTATTCTCTTACTAATGTAACTTTCCAGAAACATAAGAGACTACTCATATTGGCAATTTCTAATTTCTCTTGAATTGTTGTGTATTATGCAAAAACTAACATATACTTCTGTGTATGCCCCGAGCAAAGGTAATATTTTTGATAGATCAAGTAATTAGACACCTTTTAACTGGGGCCTTCAGGATGGAAAGCTTTGATGAAATGTCAGAAAATGGTATGACTTAGCCAAATATTGTTTTAAAAGGCTTTTTAAAATTATTTGGGTATAGCAAGGCCAACAGATCAGGAGACAACCTCCATAGAAAGTATAGTTTGTTATAATCTCAGATCCCAAGAAAGTGAGAACATCTCACACCACAGGGACCCTGCCTGTTATCACTGGGGGTCAATGCAAGGCAGAGGGGAAGATGGGAACTGTTGGCAAGAGCTTTTATTGCAGTTCCCACAGGTAAGAACAGGTGAGAATAAAATGTAATTTTTAGCCCATCTAATCTTTTTTATAAACACAACATGTTCATTGTTATCGGGTTATTGTTTGACATCATTTTAGAGTGTCTTATATACTTCCTTCAAGCAATAGACTGGATATTGATTGATATGGAGATTTTTCAGATTAGCAGTCAACATACTGGATTACAAGTAGAAACAGTCTTACTTATCTTGTAAATTAAGCACAAAATCTTTAAAAATTTAATTGAACTGAAAAAAAAACAAATTGAAAAAGCAAGATAAATTCAGAAGACTAATGAAAACTGTTTTTATTTAATAAGGAACTATGAAATTAGATGCATTCAGTTTGCTCTATATTTGATTGGAGGAAGACAAAAATAAAGAATATAAAAATTAAAAAAAAAACAATGATGTATATAGTATTAGTCTGCTCAGGCTATCATAACAAAAATCCTGAACTAGTTTAAATAGCAAATTTATTTTCTCACTGTTCTAGTGGCCAGAAGTCTGAGACCAATGTGCTATCAGGGTTGATATCTTATGCGGCTCTTTTCCTGACCTGTAGATGTCTGCCTGTTCTCTTTGTCTTTACACAGCCTTTCTTCCATGAGTGTATGGAGCGAGGGAGCTCTGACGTCTCTTCCTATAAGGACCACAGTCTTATAGGAGCAGGGCACCACTCTCATGACCTCATTTAACCTTAGTTACCTCCTCAAAGGCCCTATTTCCAAATATAATCATTTTAATGTAGTAGAGCTTCACCATATGGATTTGGGAGGTGAATAATTCAGTCCATAACATATGTTGATGCATTTTTAGATGGACTACTTTTTTTACAGCTAACCCACTGAAACCAACATTTCACTACAGCAGGAAAATCACCGATTAGAGATTGATAAAGAGATGATATACATGTCTTACTTCAGGTCAGGAATTTTTAGCATTAGTCCTTGCCATTTGAAGTGCCAAACATAGACTTTGAAGAGATGAATTATTGCTTAGAAAGATAAGAAAAAAGTGTAAAAATAATCATGTACCTAGACTTGCTACTCTTAGGTGCCCAAAGCCACAGCATGTTTAGATTTGGACTTCAGTAGGTTAGCATCTTGTCAATGAGAATGGGTTGAAATATCTTTATTAATGAAGTTGTTAATTGGGACAACTATAATAGAATAATAATTAAAAAAGGAAAAAAGAAATTGTTAAACTAATTTTAAACAAAAAAAAACAAATGTATGGTAGAATAGTAGATAATTTGTAATGCTTAGAAAAATTGAAAGCTAAATAAAATACCAATGTTTTAGGGTGGTTAAGTTGGAGAAAGTTTGATGGTGATAACAAAACTTGCCTAAAACAAACTATAAGAATAGAGGGAATGGAGTAGGTGGGGACACGGCTATCTTTTTTTTTTTTTCTGCTTGAAGCTGAGCTTTTTTAGGGATGTAGCAGGCAGTGAAGTTGGATAGGTAAAGTAAGAGACTAATTCTATTTTCTAGGCTGCTCAGATTTCCATGATAACTGTTCAGAATGTCCTTGGATCATTAATGCATCAAAGGGAAGATGAAGAAAACCATTCAGGATTCATTCACCAACTCCCAGGTACATCTACAGCTGGCACATATGAGTTTTCAGACTTCTCACTGAGTGCCTGTTGTGCCCTTCCCTTACCCACATTTTTAAATAATGCTCCTCTGATGTATATGGTGTTGTAGCTTAGATTGCTAGATATTGAAAATAACATCCTATCCTCAGCCTAACCTAATCTGCAAACCAACTGCTGGAAGAGCCCCATCCAGAGCTCTCTCACTTAGAGGTCCTGGACTGCTTTCCATCTTGCCTGGCTCTTTATCTCTGTCACCTTCTGCAAAAACATACAAGTCAGCTGAGAGGAAGACTTAAATGATGAAATATTGTTCCATAAAGGGAGCTTGAGAACATCTAGATTGGCTTTTTTTTAAAGACAAATGAGTTAACTCAATCTGAGAGATACAGGAACTTGTCCAAAGTCACAAAGCTTGATGGTGGGGACAAAGCAGAGATTAGAACGCAATTCTCTGAATTCCTAATCCAGCCTTTCTTTTTAATTCATTTTTTCATGACTGACGTGGCCAGGCTAGAGTGGCTAGGTACCCACTCCATGGTTTTGCAAGTGCATGTGCTGCTGTAAATGAAACCCCTTGATATTTTGTTTCAAATCTGAAAAGTTGTTCAAATAAGATAAGGGGGTAGTTAGTAAATTTACCCAACTTCAACTGAATCTGACAGAGAATGACAAACCAATTCATTGATATAGTCATAGTTTGTAAATGGCAAACTTCACTGTGTATTGTGCCCATAAGAGCAGTATTGTGGAATAGTAACTGGACACATTTTACAATGGTACTATTCAGTCCATAAAATTAGTCATTATTTCCACATCCTAACAATTTGTCTCATCCTCCTAAATTAATTTGCAGATGAAACAGCATTTCTAGGTCCCTACAGAGAACACATTTTGTGAACTATATTTTAGGGATAGAGCATCAAGATTCAGATAGAGCTAGATCTAGACTGAATTCTGTTGATAAATAAATGGCATTTGAGGATTATGTCCGATAGTAACAGATTCCAGTAAAATCTAAGAAAATTATCTTCTCTAACGATTCTGAAGTATGTAAACCTTTCACTTGAACTCTAATAGTTTAATATAAAGGCTTTAGTCCTTTACAGGCATAAGCTTTTGTCATTAGCAACATTAACCAAATTTATCTTCCCTTCCACAAATATAGACAATTTAAGATAGAATGAGAATACAATACTGTTATTATGATTTTTAGTAAAAATCTATACATGAAGTGGAATTCTGATTCTCCCTTGGGTAAGCCATTCTCTGTATCTAGCCTGCCATTAGCTTATTCACATAAATGGAAACTTTAGTTTATTTAGACAGAGTATTTTTAAGCACAATCTACCTGAAAGTATCTGAGTGTATGTACCAGTATAAAACTTACAAATTCAGCATGCTTTGCAGGTATGCACGTTGGAAAAAATTATTCTTGAGTTTCTTAAAGTCTATTTTCCACTTCTCTTTATGTATTGTAGGTCTTGTCCTATCCTTGGCCAGATGCTAACTTTCTATATTAGTGGTCCTGAGGTCAATGTCAGCAAAGCAACTAGATCTAGTCTCCAATTTTTCTTTATAATTTCTGAGAGTCTCTTACAGAATGTCAAATACTACATTAAATGTTTCACTTTCCACCAATTAATGTGCTTAAGTTCCTATTAATATTTAGGGACTAACTTTTTTAAAGTTGGGAAACTGGCAAGGGTGAACACAAGGAAAAACCTCTTCATTGACTTTCTGCCCGAGTTAAACATTGAAGTTAAAAGTTAAAGGCATAGTACTGACTTTCTGTCAGATATTTAAAAAGTTGCTGATGAGTTAAATGAAAAGAATATAATGAAACTTAGTCTTTTCAAAAAAATGTAAGTGGAAAAAATAACATATTCAAAGTTTGTTTCTGCTTCCATATATTGAAACTTGGAAGGTACGCACCTCCAATTTTGCAAATGTTGCTGAATATAATTTTTACTAAGGTTAAGATAGACAGCATACAGCAAAGTTAGTAGGAAAATGTGTAAAACTTAGGGACTCTGGCAGCATCATATGACAGAAAAAAGGAAACTTAAATTGGGTATGACTTTCAGAAAGCATCCTATACAATTCCTCCATTTTTTTAAGCCATAGGGAGTTGGACTATGACCTCACTGACATGAGGATAAAGTTGGTTTGATAAATTCATTGTTTTTAAATAAATTCTTCATGGCATTGAAATCAAAAACTCTTCTGAACTTCACTCATTTATATTTGACATCTAATTTAGATAAATTTAGAAACTAATTAGCTCATTTGTGAGTAATACTCTTTAATAATCTTTATAAGATGTGTTTATAAGATGTGTTTTATCCAGTCAATTGATGGTATTGCTGAGTTCAACTGTGTCTTTTCTGATTTTCCGCATACTGGATCTCTCCATTTCTGATAGAGGGGTGTTGAAGTCCCCAGCTATAATAGTTGGTTCATCTACTTCTCCATGGAGTTCTATCAGATTTTGCCTCACATAGTATGACCCTCTTTTAGGACCACATACAATGAGAATTATATCTTCTAGGAGAATTGACCCCTTTATTATTATGTAATGCTTCTCTTTATCTCTAATACTTTCCTTGTTCTAAAGTGTGCTCTTAAAAACAACATAGCTACCCCCATTTTATTTTGATTGGTTTTACAGTGGCATACCTTTCTCCATTCATTTAGCTTTATTCTATATGTGTTTTTATATTTAAAGCATAGGTAACATAGTTGAGTCTTATTTTTTTATCTATTCTGAAATCTTTGTCTTTCAATTGGCACATTAAACCATTTTCAGTCAGATTATTAATGTACTTGTATTAACATCTACCATATGTGTTAGCATTTCCTATATGTTGACTTGGATTTTTGTTTCTACTTTTATCTTCAAATCATTTTTGCTTTTTGCGGTTTTAATTGAGGATTTTATATCATTCCATTTTCTCTCCTCTCTGATCAGTTGTACTTTTTAAAACATTTTTAATGGCTGTGCTAGAGTTTGCTATATACATTTACAAGTAATTCAGCTCTGCTTTTAAATAGCACTATACCACTTCACAGGTAGTAAGAGTACCTTCATAGGTAGTGTGAATATAATACAATAATCCTAATTCCTCATCTTGTCCTTTGTATCATTTCCATATTTATTTTGCTAGTATACGATCATATATACATGTTGACATATGTTCAAGTGCATTGTTGCTATTATTTTGAACAAGTTGTTATCTGTTAGATAAATGTAGAGATCTTAAAGCTTTTATTTTATCTTTACTTATCCCTTCTCTGATACTCTTCCTTCCTTCCTTTATCTAAATCCACGTTTCTGACCTATATAATGTCCTTCACTCTGAAGAACGTCTTTAACTGTTTCTTTCAAGGCAGGCTAATTGGTAACAAATTCCCTCACTTTTGTATGAAAAAGTCTTTATTTATCCTTTACTTTTAAAGAATAATTTCACAGGTTACAGAATTCTAGTTTGGTGAATCTCTTTCTCTCAACAGTTTGAATACTTCATGTATTCTCATCTTTGCATACTTTCTGAGAAATCAGATATAATTTTTATATTTATTACTCTATAGTAAGCTCTTTTCTCCCTCTGGACTCTTTCAGGATTTTTTCTTTATTTTTATTTTCTGTAATTTAAAATGATATACCAAGGTGAAAAGGTTTTTTTTTTTTTTGTTGTTGTTGTTGTTTTTTGTTTTTGTTTTTGTTTTTTTGCCTTTACTTTGCTTGATGTTCTCTAAGCTTCCTGGATCTGTGGTTTGATGTCTGACCAAATTTGTGGTAATTCTCCATCATTATTGTTTCAAATATTGCCTCTACTCCTTTCATTATTTTTCCTTTGTTAGTCCTATTATCTAGATGTTATACTATTTAGAATTGTTGCACAGTTCTTGAATGTTTGTTGTGGTTTTGTTTTTCCAGTCTTTTTGCTGTTTGCCTTTCAGTTTTTAGAGTAATATTTAAACATTCCCAAGCTCAGCAATTCTTTCCTCAGCTGTGTCTGCTCTACTGATAAGCTCATTAAAGGTATTTTTTATTTCTGTTACATTATTTTTGGGCAGTAGAAGGATCTTTCTTCAAATTTCCATCTCTCATATTACATGCTATGTACTTTATCTATTAGAGCCCTTAGCATGTTAATCATAGTGGCTTTAAATTCCTGGTCTGATCATTTTTAAATTCTTGTCATTTTGGGGTCTGGTTCTGATGTGTGCTCTGTTTCTTTGAACTATGTGTTTAGCCTTTTAGTATGTCTTGGGTTTTTTGGTTTGTTTGGTATATACAGGATGGGGCAAAAGTAGGTATACAGTTGTAAGTACATAAAACAGAGTTTATTCTTGCATTAGTTATTGATTATTATATTATTTCCCATAGGAAAAACTGTAAACCTATTTCTGCCACCCACTGTATATATATGATATGATGTACTAGACAAAAGAAACTGCTGTAAATTGGATTTTAGTAATATGAAGGGAGGGGAAGCTTTTTGTAACCCTATAGTTATGTCTCAGTACAGATACAAGCCTCATAACAATGTTCTTGCCAACCATGGACCACAATTATGGCAGTGGTTCCATAAGATTATAATGGAGCTGAAAATGTCTTATCACCTAGTGACATCATAACTGTCATAATGCCATAAGCACCATGCCATTACTCATGTGTTTGTGGTGATGCTGGTATAAACAAATCTACTGCACTGCCAATCCTATAAAAGTTTAACACACACAGTTATATGCAATACGTAATACTTGATAATGACAACGAACAACTATGCTATTGGTTAATGTAGTTACTACTATATTTTATCATTATTTTAGAGTGTATTCAAATTATTAAAAAATTTGCTGTAAAATAGTATGTTGTGTTACATTAGCAGTGGCCTCACACATCCTGTGTTTACCCTGTCTATTGATTGTATCATTTTTTCTTGTGCTTGATTTAATCTCATATTGTTTTATAAATTTAGTATCGCCTAAGCATACAGTGTGCATAAAGTCTATGGAAGTGCACGGTAATGTCCTAGGCCTTCACATTTACTCACCACTCACTCACTCACCCAGCTGAACTTTCAGTCCTGCCTGCTCTATTGCTGGTAAGTGCCCTATACAGATGTATAATGTATGAGGTCTGTCCAGAAGGCATCTAGCCATGTAATATGAAAAATAGAGACATTTATTGAAGAAGATAGTCCCTTTTCAGTAGGCACCTTGGGACCTCACACAGTTCTTTCAGTCACCATGAGCTGCCCCTCATATTTTCCTGAATTTCATTGACTGAAATTTCTTCCCTTTCAGAGGTGATTTTAATTTTGGGAAAAGACAGAAGTTGCAGAGTGCTAAATCTAGGCTCTAGGGGGCCTAAGTCACCTGGGTGATTTGATGTTTTGCCAAAAAAATTGCATGAGATGTGAGGCATGAATGGGTGCATTGTCATGGTAAGGCTGCCAATCACCAGTTGCCTATAGATGCAGCCTTCTGATTCATCTGAATAGTTTCTGCAGAGGAATGTTCAAGCTTAACGCAAAATTTGATGCAGATTCATTGCTCTGCTCACTCAGTCATTTTTAATTCAATTGCCACCCAGTACACATGCTCACTCAAGGGTGTCTACTGCCCCCACGGATTAGTTCTGTAACATCATTGTTCACACATGCACTTTCCAGTCCAACAATCCTTGGCTGCCAGATTACATCCATGTCGTGAAAACCATTCTTGTTATATTAACACCGACTGGACTTTTTCCAGACAGACCTCATATTTTTATAATTTATATAGCGCCTTTTATATTGTACATTGTCTACATTTAGATAAGTTTAGATAAATGTGCACATACTATTGTGTTATAATTGCCTACAGTATTCAGTACAGTAACATGCTGTACAGGTTTGTAGCCTAGAAGCAATAGGCTGTACCATTTCACCTAGGTGTGTAGTTGGCTCTACTATCTAGGTTTGTGTAAGTACATCATATGATGTTTGCAGTATAAAATCCCCTAACAACACATTTCTCAGAAGACGTTTTCATACTTCAGTAGCACATGACTATATGTTCATCTGTGTATACCTCTGGACTGTGAACTTCACATATGCTTCTCAGAGCTACACTTCCTCGGGGTTGGGGGTTAGGATAACTTAAGTGAGCTGGACTTGTGCATTTTCTTTTCACCAAGTTGAAGATTAGAGCCTGCTGGTGTTGGGCATTTCTAACCCTTCCCAAATTCAATTAGGTTTTAATACTACCCCAGCAGCTTTGGTTGTGTTTAACTGGTTTTCCCAAGGGCAGATTTTGTCAAGAACACAATGCTCTCTGCAGGGATGTCCAACCTTTTGGCATCTCTGGGCCATACTGGAAGAAGAAGAGTTGTCTTGGGCCATGCATTAAATACACTGGGACACACAATCATAAAACAGTCTGATAATGTTTTAAGTAAATTTATGATTTCATTTTGGGCCACATTCATAGCCATCCTGGGCCACACGTGGCCTGCAGGCTGCAGGTTGGACACCTCTACATTTCAAAATAGTTCCTTTCCCCCTCTTCCTGCCAGAAGCCTGATGGTGTGAGAACCTGGTCGTAGTCCCACAGGTAAATCTTAGCAAATTTGGGGAGCTTCTCTGTGACTGGGTTCCCCAAGATTTTAACTACCAGAGTTGTCCACACTGGGCCTCCAGTTATTCACCAACTAGAGTTCAGGCTTTCCTACCCCCGCACTACTTCTTGCAGAAGTTTCAGACTGTGGCCTTCTGCTCAGGTAAGTTGTTGATGCTCTGTATTTTCCTGTGAGTGTCTCCAGTGTGGGGCAGTGATTTGTCCTGTGACCTTACCTCTCTGAGGGATCTAAGTAGAGTTGCTTTTTCGGTTTGTTCAGGTTCTTATTTGTTAGAACAGAGTGGCAGCATCCAAACTTCTTACATGCTGGGCAGGAAACTGGACTGTGTATTAATAATATTTTAATAATTTCTGGTATTCAAGGAACCCTTGCCACCTACAGATCAAGGAATTTAAAACCTTTTTGTTAGATTTTTAAAAACTATTTTCCCACTTATTCTGTGTAATTCCTAAGAAGTACAAAATATCTGTCTTTTTAATCTTCCTCTTGTCTTCCTTGGATCTCTCAACTTCTCTTGAACAATGTGCATCCATTTTCCTTTTCCTAATATTCAGAAGTAGCCTCTCAAATTTTTCCTCAAAATGATGATCCATTATTTTTCTCTGGCTGGCATTACTAAATTGGTTGGAGCATTGTTCTGTAAACTGAAAGGTCATGGGTTTAATCCTGGTCAGGGCACGTGCCTGGGTTGTGGGTTCAATCCCCAGTCGGGGCACAAATGAAAGGCAACCAATCCATGTTTCTCTCTCTCCCCTCCCTCTCCCTTTCTCTCTCTCTAAATAAGTAAGGATGTCCACAGGTGAAGATTTAAAAACTGATGATTCATTTTTATCAAATTTTAATCCTGTTTTTTATTTGTTTTTGGTATATTCAATTATATGTCTTCTATTAATGTCAGCTTATTTTTCATCTCATACATAGTTTTATCTAACTTTTTCCTTCCTTCTATAGTGTTTTTACATTTTTCTTTCAGATTGCAAACCATCTTGTTCCTAAAATTTATTTGTTTTATGTAGTAAATCTTCCAAAATGTTTTATTTTCTATTGTAGTTTTTCTTCTTGTACATTGCAGAATTCCTAAATGGCATCCATATTATTTTGTATATGTCTTTGAGTGAATGCAAATTACTCAAGACTATTACTTGCCTCTCAGTCTCATCTAATAATAAAGTGGACTTTTTTTTCTACACTGTTTACATCCTTGTTTGACTGGGCACTGCTATGTTATTTATTTTTATTTATTTATTTTTTAGTATTCAACCTAAGAGAGAGAGAGAGTGTAGGTATGGGTACCACCAGCCATTCAGCAGGATTCAGGAAAAGAAGAGGAAGCTGAAAGTAGAAAAAGGTTTTAATAGGTTACAGTCACTGCAGAAAATGTGCTTTTTAAATGAATTTGTTTAGCCTGATTTCTCTTCTAAGGAAATAATTGCTGAGCTGAATATCTTTCATAGAACATCTGACTGAAAAATTGGCAGAATACATATTTCTGACCTAGGGAGAGAATCAGTATAATTCAGGCAAATTCTTTATCCTCATTGAAGCAGTCACACAGTGAGACACTGTATCAGAGATTGAATTTTTGCTAGGTCTGCTGTATGCATGCCGAATATACCTAATTGATATTGGCTTTATGTAATAAAAGTTGCTTAAAGCAAAGTTACCCTCATATCTCTTATGGTAAACTTTCATAACTATTCTCATTTTTCCAAACTTAGGTGCAGTTTTTCTCCAATTTTGAAAAATGTTCCCCACACAGGAAAAGGCTTAGGACACTTTAGAAATCTATGCAAATGAAGAGACTTATGCATCAAGATGTTGATGTGGCCGCTGGTGAGTTTTTCCAATTTCATTAGAATGCTGTTGATTTGGAGATGCCAGTTTGTGTTTCAAATAATTGAGATTTTATCTCAAATCACAGTCCCTTCTAAACTTTGATAAGGGGAAATTACAATTTCTCATGGTTATTTCTCTCAACAAATGTAACTTTTTTAAAATGGAGCTGTGATTTAGTTATTGGTGTCTTAATAAAAACTATTTCCTTTATATTAAATATAGCAGCCATTTATTGAAAGTTATGGTATTTGGTTGATATTAGGTGGTATTTGGCTTGACTTTTAACAATTTTAAAATAGTGAAGGTTTCAGAGAATGGGGATTTTTAATTGTTGTAAAAAACAAAGCATTCAATTTATCATTTTAACCATTTTAAGCACTATAGTTTAGTAGCATCAAGTATATTTACATGGTTGTGCAAGAGATTTCTAGAACTTTTCATCCTGATAAACTTTTTATCAGGATGAAAACTTTTTACTTACTAAACTTTAGTAAGCTTTCTAGTAAACTTTTTACTAGAAACTTTTTACTTACTAAACATAAATTCTTCCTTCTCTCTCCCCCAGCCTTTGGCTATTATCTTTTTTACCCATTTACTCTCTTTTTTCATGATTTTGATTAACTTTAGATACTTTCTAAGTAGAATCTTACAGTATTTGTTTTGTTTTGTGACCAGCTTATTTTGCCTAGCATAAAGATCTTGAGTTTCTTCCATTTTGTAACATGCAAGAGGATTTAATTTCATTTTGGTGTTGCATAATATTCCATCATACATATATACCATATTTTAAATCTACTCACCTGTTGGTATATTTGGGTTGCTTTTACCTACCTATTGGTTATTGTGAATAATGCTGCAATGAATATGAAGATGCAAATATCTCACAGATCCTGATTAGAACCCTTCTGGATATATACTCAGAAATGGGATTGGTGGGTAATATGGCAATTCTATGCTTTGAGGAGCCTCCGTACTGTTTTCCATAAAAACTGTATCATTTTACATTTCCACCAACAATGTACAAGGTTCCCATTTATCCACATCCTTGTCAAAACTCATTTTCTACTTTTTTAGTAGTGGTCATTCATAGTAGTTTTAAGACACTATTTGTTTCTGCTTTTGATTTGTTTTCTCTTATATTAGTGATATTAAGAATATTTTTATATTCTTGATAGCCATTTGTATATATTCTTTGAAGAATTGTTTATGTCCTCTGCTCATTTTTAATCAGATTATGGGTTTTGGTTGTTGATTTATGGAAGGTCCTATGTCTTTTGGATGAATGAGGACATTTTAGATGTTTTAAGCTCAAAAAGTTTTGTTACAGAGTATTAAATGGCTTCAGTCATTGGTAAAATTGAAGAAATATATTTTAGGTTGAGCTTCCAAAATGACTTCTTTGAAGGACAAGAGGAGCTAATGCCTCTTCTGTGATTAAGGAAATTAGAAACCTGCTGCTATAAATGCCATATCTAAATCCATGCTGGGACATATTACCAAAATAAGAAAGCCATGCCAAGATCAGAAAACTTAAAAGAAAAAGACCATTCTCATAAAGTTCCCATGATCACAAATCACTGTTACAACTGCAGCTTCCAGAAACAATTGCAAAAAGTTACTAGGAAAATTACTGCCCTACACAGTTCTTAATAATATGCATAGAGCAAGTGACCACACATTGATATCTCTGCTAATGCTGCCATAGTACTCCCATAACTGTCTTTGCTCAGAGAAACAAAAGAAACAAAAACAGTCCCACATCACATTAACTATGCAAAGGTAAGGGGAGTGTGTCTGACTGCAGAATCAAAATTATATCCAGGTCTGTAACTACATGAGTTTCCAGAAAATGCAGAGTTCCAGCCCCTGAAATATAGGGATACACTCCAGAGAGATGTTAAAATGGCTATTGGGCTCCAATCCATCATATCTGCCTCCAATTAAAATACAGGTTTCCCCACTATCCCAAAGTAGGCTGCTCTTAGGAAACATTTCATTAGCTGAAATGACTTAAAGCAAAGAAGCAATTATCATTCAGCTATATGAAACATTTTTAGCATTCTTAACCCCCACCCCCAAATAACCTGCCAAATCACAACAAGTAACACACAAAAACCTACAATAACACTAACTTACAGTAAAAGAAGAAGTATGTGGTAAATATAGTGAACATGGCGGTGGGACTTGTTGCTCAGGGGGCACGCTGCCTCTGTAATGGCTTGTTATAAAACAAACATAGAATGCTATTTTCACTTTCTGACTTCTTTTTTAAACTAAATATGCTCTTTGCATTTTTTTTTTTGGATAGCAAAAATAGGTACTAATGTTGGTCTTTCATAAAAGCCAAGCAGCATAATGCAAGCTTTCAAAAAGTGGGAGATAACTGTAATGGACTTTGCTTCTTTTCATTGTCCATTTATTTTGTTCAGAGTAAGAGGGGATAGGTTAGAAGCCTTTATCAAAATCATTTCAGTCTGATTTTTCTAAAATTCAAATCTAATTATGTTTTCCACTGCTCAGAATATTAAGACATGTTAGTAGAAAATATTAATTATTTACTATAATTATGTTTGTTTATTTTTCTTTATTTGCCACTTCAGAAAGATGTACCTATTTGTTAAGTCCCCACTTAAATGCCTTTGGAAGTGACAGAAGGTTGAATTTTTGACCCTATATTAAATGATTTTAGCATATAAGCATATGCCAACTGCAGGTAACTATGCTTTTATTCATGAGCCATGATAAAGAAGTTAATCCAGATTACAGGTGTTAATCTGTATAGTGGCGATATACTGATAGAAGTAAGAATTTGCAGTATAAAAGAATTTGTAGTATAAAAGAAAGAAGGAGCTGGAGTTAGAAGAAGCTGGCTCCTAGAAATATTGAACTATATAAAAAGAATAAGAGCTGTTCTATTCCTGAACCAAGAGCTAGAATAGCCTGCCTAGTAATTGTCCATAAATCAAATATGTACAAAAGCATTTTTGGTCTGTACATTACATGTAGAAGTTTGTTATAAAAGTGGTCTTTCTCAAGTGAAGATATAATTAAATGTATGTACATTTCTTAAAAATCAAAATGTTACATATACATTTAGTGAAAATGTTTCTACATATTAACCCTAAAGTTTTCTCTCTTTGTCCCAGGTAACTTAATGGTCAAATTTAAAGCTCGAAGTATTGATGGAGTACACTAGAGCAACGTTTTACTTTCAATAAAATGGAGACTTAAAAAGTGCTATAATCCTGGGTTAGAACTTAGTCATAGGGAGATTCTTCTAAAATAGTTCATGACAGAACTACTGGAGTTACTGTTATATTTTTATTATAAATCTGATTTAGAATGCTATTACAGATAAAAATCTAAGATAAAGTAATTTCCAAGAGGAATTTTAATGCATTCCAATATTCCATTATAATCCATATAAATACAATATATTGCATAAACAGTATGTTATAATTTTCTTCCTGGTGAACTCCAGTAATCAGTGAAGATTATTCATTCCTTGGTTTAACATTAATTATTTACCAAATGCCTACTATGTGCAGTCATTGGTAAAAGAGAATAAACAATAATCTTTCCACCTGCACTTACATTTTAATAGATGGAGGTTGATGATAAACAAAATAAACAAGCATAATAACAAAATAATATGTCAGATATTGATAAATGTTATGGAGAAAAATGAAGCAATGACTAAGGAATAGAACAGCCTCATAAAGAAGTTGTAAACTAGGCAAAGAATCAAAGTTGGTGAACTATATTGTTGTTTGTAGGTAAAATATATTGTTAGAAGGAAGGATATTCAAGACTAGAGCAGAAACCTGTGCAGCCCACAGGTCAAACTTACCCAGAGTGTTCAGGGAACAGTGAAGGAGGCCAGGAGGGAGATGTGGTCAGAGGGGAAATGGAAGGCAAATCAAGTTGAGTCTTATCTGGATATTCTTTTAAGCTATTGAATCATTTAAAAAACAGTATCACGATCTGGGAAATGATAAGGGACAATTGGAACAGAGGGACAAATTCAGAGGCCACTGTAATAATGTTAGTGAGAAGTGGTTATGGCTTGGGGTACGGTGCCAGTGCAGGCAAGTGATAAGAAGAATAAGAATGGTGAAGACCATGTTTTTAAATATGCAAGAGGGGATGAAAGTACACAGAGTTATAGCTAGAAATATGGATACTTTATCTATAGTAAGAGTAGAGAAGGTAGACTACATATAGATAGGTGATGTGAGGACTTACAGATGTTGTATTTTAGTAATTACTTTATTGTTCAATTACAGTTGTCTGCATTTTTCTCCCTCTTTTTAAAAATAGTTTATTTTTATTGTATTTTTCCACTGTCATTGATCCCCCCATACCCTCTTCACCTCCACCCATTTCCCACCATTACCACCATATTGTTGTCCGTGTCCATGAGTTCTTTTTCTTCCCCCCTCCCTGTGGTAGTAGAGTCACCAACTATTAGTGAGGAAACTGAATGGATCAGGCAAGTGTCATATGACTGACATGCAACTCTATAGATTCCATACTTAAGATTAATAGAAATGCATTTAAAGTGCAAGGAGTCAGCATGATAGTGTGTTATTCTATGGCCATATTTAGTTCCATGTGTGTAACATCCCAGGAGATAGATAGTTGGAGTTAAGCAGGTTTAGGGGTTTTCCAAAGTCAGTACAAAATATAAAAGAGTGGAAAGAGAGTTGAAAGTATATATAAGGGTATAATTTTATTGATGGAATACAGAATCAAAGTGGGTTAGCAGATAATAATGACACAAGTATGGTGGGATATGGTAAGATGGTCACATCAATAGATTGTAGGTCCTGGTAGGTGTGAAGGAATTGGTGGAGCTGCAATAGTAAAGGGGGTGAGCTGAAGATAAGTAACCATTAGAAAGTGGTATACATGAGCCTGAGATTATGAAGGGTTTGTGTTTGCTATAGTGACAAGTTCCTGGGCATGAGTATGGATGTAAAAAGGTGATATTGGGTGAAGGAAATGGTCAGAGGAGGAGGAGCTGAGAGAACCTGAGAGAATGGATGATAAAAGAATTCTGTATATACATGATGAAGTCACTAAGAAATATAGCAAGAAAAGTATTAGAAGAAATGACCATAAAGAATAACAAATCTTTGAAGAATAGGAGTCACATATATGCCCAAAGACTGCAATTGTGATTCAAAGATGAGTGATTTTAGGAAGGGAAGTAGGAAAAAGGCCTGGAAGAATAATGCAGGAGAAAGACCCCAAAAATGTTACTGGGAGAGAGAGAGAAAAGCATTACCACTGAGCACCTGCTAGGCAAGTTTTGGGCAACTCTTATTTTACTTTCATGAAAATGGACATACCTGTGGAGACTGGCTACCTCTACACTAATGATCTTGTTGAAGATAACTCTCCATATTTTTTCTTTAGCTCATATAGTTAAAGAAATGGGCTGGGAAGAATTGTATACTGGTGGAGTTTTAATTCTTAGGATAGTTTTAATTCATCTCCTTCAAATAAGTTTTATAAGTAAGTTCTGAACTACCTGGTTATAATCTAAATTTTAACATTATATTAAAGGTTCCTCCTTAGGAATGGCTTTCTTCCCATGTTGTGTCAAGATTATAACATAACTTAATTAGGGAACTTCACTGCCATCAGCAAGTTTGTGTGCTGGAAACCAGCTATTTTAAATCACAGATTTTCTCATTTAGCCTTTGAATGGACCTAGAGATAAGAAAGCTTGCATTGCTACCATATTTCTCCCAAGCTGTCTTTAGAGATGGGATTTTGCTCCTTTGGGGAATTTTTGGACTACAGTTCTGTTAATTATCAAGAAAGGGAATATTATATATGAACTATCAATCTTCACAAAACATATCCACAAGGTAAAGGAGATCTGAGTTCATAAGAAGACCTGTTTTCAAATGGTTTATAATTTTTATACTCTTTTAAAATCTCACAGCTGTAATAATATATCTGTGTTCAAACAAGTGACTTTAACTTCTTCTGTAGTAGTTAATTTTTATGTAGCAGGAGTAAAACAGTACTCTTTTTTTTTAGGGTTAGCATATAACAAAAAAATCCATATCATCAAAAAAACAGGTTGATTAAATGCCTCAATTACATTGCCTATGGAGTTTTTTCAAATCACTTTCCTCAAGAGAAGGGTGTGAATATTTTTATCACTTTAGTGACCATAATAATTTTTTTTAAAAAAATACTTATTTCATAATCAAGAAGGATGCTAAAATTTTTTGAAGATGTGTAATTCAAATTTTTAGGGCTACTTTAAAATTCCTTTTAAAACCCCATGTATTAAAGCCTGTTCAACAAATGGTGTTGGGAGGTATGGACAGCTACATGCAAAAAAATAAAACTCGATCACCAACTTAAACCATACATAAAAATAAATTGAAGGTGGATAAAAGACTTAAATATAAGTCATAACACCATAAAAGTCCTAGAGGAAAATATTGGCAGGAAAATCTCAGACATTCCATGCAGCAACATCTTCGTGGATATGTCCTCTAAAGCAAGGGACATAAAGGAAAGAATAAACAAATGGGACCTCATCAAATTAAAAAGCTTCTGCATGGCTAAAGAAAACAGCATTACAATGAAAAGAGAGCCAACCATATGGGAAAATATATTTGCCAATGATACCTCGGAAAAGGGCTTGATCTCCAAAATATATAAAGAACTCACACGACTCCACTCCAGGAAAACAAAAAACACAATTAAAAAATGGGCAAAAGACTTGAATAGACACTTCTCCAAGGAGGACATACAGAAGGCCCAGAGATATATGAAAAGACACTCAGCATCACTAGCCATCAAAGAGATGCAACTTAAAACCACAATGAGATAGCACTTCACTCTGGTTAGAATGGCCCACATAAACACATAAAAAAACAACTGTTGGAGAGAATGCAGAGAAAAGGGATCCCTAGTGCATTGTTGGTGGGAATGCAGAATGGGGCAGACATGATGGAAAACAGTATGGAATTTCCTTAGAAAACTAAAAATGGAACTGCCTCTTGACCCAGCAATTCTGCTGTTGGGATTATACCCTAAGAGCCCTGAAACACCAATCCAAAAGAACCTATGCACCCCAATGTTCATAGCAGCACAATTTACAATAGTCAAGTGCTGGAAGCAACCTAAGTGCCCATCAGCAAATGAGTGGATCAAAAAACTGTGGTAAATTTACACAGTGGAATTCTATACAGCAAAGAGAAAGAAGGAGCTTATACCCTTTGTGACAGCATAGATGGAACTGAAGAGCATTATGCTAAGTGAAATAAGCCAGGTGGTAAAGGACAAATACCATATGATCTCACCTTTAACTGAAACATAATCAACAAAAGAAAAAAGCAAACAAAATATAACCAGAGTCATTGAAATTAAGAGCAATTTCACAATAGCTGGAGGGGAGTGGGGAGGGGACAGTGGGGAGAAGGGTTGTCAGGAACTACTATAAAGGACACATGGACAAAACCAAGGGGGAGTGTGGAAGCAAGGGAGGCAGGTGGGTTTGCCTGGGGTTGGGAGAAAATACAGACAACTGTAATTGAACAACAATAAATCAATTTACATAAAAAATAATAAAACCCCATGTATTCATTCTTATGAGTATGTTTTCAACTTTAGCACAGACATCAAGTATGTGCTAAAAATAATACAACGTATCAACCTTGAGAATGGGCAGTAGAAATGTAAGCAACTGCTCATCAAAAGTAGCAATTTAGTGTCATAAAGGTCCATTTTACCCCCTTATTTATTTAGAGCTAAAAATAAGGCAAGTAAAATGCACAGAATCTCTGGCAGTTCAAATTCTGGGATATTCAATTACTTGGTGGCAGCCAATCATTAGATTAGATACATCTCAGCACATCACAGAAGATGAAAAGTTTCCTCCAGAGACAAAGGTGCTTTAGAGCAATTTCACTTCTAATTATGTTTCCTGTAAGATTTTGTTTGTGTTTGATTTAGAATAGGATGTAATCTGCTAGAGAGAGAAAGAAATAAAAAGATTAGCATCACCTTATTATCTCGAATGAAATGGACCTAGGCTCAGACGAATGCAATGAAAACTGTTTATGGAAATGTTTGCTTTCTGTTATTTAAAGGGAGGTTGCCACTGGATACATAATATGAGTAGATGTATTAATTTAGTATGGTATACCAGCACAGGATCAGCAGCTAATGTCTATAATAAAAATGTATAGCTTTACTATTATATACCTAAAGAACATTCTGGTGTTTGTTCACTTTTGGACCATGACCTTCATAAATTCTTTATGATACATGAAATGTAAAGACCTGCACAGATGTGCCAAGTTCAACTGAATTAGAAATGGAAAGATGTTTCAATTATTCATTTCATCCTTAGCATTAGAAAACAATAAACTTGTAAAGGGATTTTTCCACATGCAATGAAACTGATTCAGGTTGTGTCCTTCTTAAGTTAGCTGTAGACATTATAAAGTTGAACAATATATTCTATTTTTATGTGCCCATTAATTATAGATTTATGTGGGAAAGTGTTTGAAAATAAGAAATGGTATTATCTTGCATGTATTATCAATATTTATGTTTTTAAATAGAAAGTGGGCTTATTACTCTGAAGAAGTGTTTAAAAATTAGGAAAATAGACAAATGCAATTTGTGGTACTCAAATAACATTCAACCTCAATCTTGTCTCTCACTGTCTCTTTAACATACAGTCAGTAAGAAATTTTCTCTCTTTCCATTGAAAACAATCTCAATCTTTGACTAGCCTCAATGTTTTAATTCTCACTTCAAAAAAAAATAAATAAATCTCACTTCAAGATACTTTCTCTAGTGGTATTGAATTATTAACAGAACCTCTATTAAGAAATTAGAGGGATCAGCCTATAGTAATCAAAGTGCTTACACTAGCTTGTGTGTGTGATGCTGCATTAGAAATATCTCTAAAATGTTAGTGCTGGCAGAGCAAGTATCTCTTTCTTTCAGAATTGTGGAGCAGCTCTAGTTCTGCTGAACTGTCCTGGGCTCAGCTGATCTGATCTGAACATAAGGCTTAAGACCATTTCAGATCTTTCTCACTCATCTTCATTATTCTTCAGCCAGCTACTACTCAGTATATTTTATTCAAATGGTAATAGCAGAAGTACAAGAGATAAAAACAAAGCACCTTATTTAAAGCCTCTGCTCTTATATTTACTAACATGTAATTGGCCGCAGAAACTCACGTGGCCCATCTTTTTATCAGTGAAATGAGGAATCACACTTCCCCACAATGGAGTGGGAGATAACACAAGGGAATAAAGGGAACAAAGAAATGTTGGAAAACAATGTAATCTTACCTGATTTAACAGCAATCTCTCTCTCATCTGCCAGCCTAGGCTCATAGTAAGTGGTCAATTTGCAGCTGGGATGCTAGATATGGTCATTTCTCTCTCCCAGTCTCATAACCATATGAACTGATTCATAGCTAGAGAGTAGGGCATAGGATATAAAGGGAGACAATTAAGGAAAGTGGTCAATAAAATTTCTTACATGAATGGTTATGGGTACAAGATGATTTCTTGCTGTGTGTGCCTGGCTGATGCTTAAACGGAGGTAATGCTGTGGGATCTGTCCTTGGTCCTTAAAACATTCTCCTGATGGTACCCTCCTGCTCAAATTTACAGGACATAGGCTGTACTTTTCCTTCAGCTGGTAGTCTCCTCTTTAGATCCTTTCCCCCACACCCCGTAGCCCACTCCTTATCCTAGAGTTTTGACACACATTCCAGGAATTTCTTTCAGGTAGGACTTCAAAAGTTCTAGGCTCACTATATCGCCCACGTGCTTTCCAGCTGTCCCAATTGGAAGCACTCATGGATAATTTACCCTATCGTTGAATGGTAGCCCAAGGATCCTTTAGAAGCCACCACATTTCTGCTGTTCTCCTTCCCAAGCAGCTCTCCAAACAATCTCTGTGGTCTGCTTACTATTCTTTCTAAACTACTGTGGATCTATCCCAAGCTTTTAATAGGAATCCTTACAATTTTTGTGTCACTGTAATTAACGTGAAAGAAGTAGTCTCCCTCTTTCATTCTTTTCCAAGAGATAAAGGAGAGTGATGAAAATCATAGATAGCAGTTTTTTTCAAAAGCCTATTGACAAATCACTTACTCTTTGATTTTCTAGTACATCTTATATCCTAGATCTACAATCAGGGCTTCCCGGATGAGGGGATCAAGAATGATAAAATCAATTCTCAACCTGTTTCAACCATCTTCTTAGAAACAATTGATTTGATCTGACATTTCACTTGGATATATAGCACATATTACATTTGGCACCTTGGCAAAGCCTCCATATTAATATCCCATTATATGTGAATGGCAGTCAAGTCAGTATAGGAGGTCAAGAATGGTCTCAAGCTTTATTTTAATAGTTCTGGTTTCAAAGTTAATTTGAGAGTAATTTCTAGAAGTACTTAGAGTAAACATATAACACTCATTCAGAATTTCTGTCCTGCATTCATCACAACTTTGCTGCATCAATCTGAAATCCACCATTTTTGAAGTTCAACCATTTGTGTTAATTTTGATGGAAATAAAATCTTTAACTCTTAAGAACATTTTGGTCAGTTTTGATTTTATGACTTGATTTTCTAAAAATAAGGTAAAGAATAATAGAATGACAATAAAAGTAATTAAAATAAAATAAATAAAAAGATAAAGGATAAATGGCATTGTGTGCACTTTCAGTGATAACACAAAGAGTAAACTAACCTGAAGTTCTCTGATATTAATTCTCTCATGTAATTAGGCTTCTTCATACACATATGAGTATTTTATTAGTTCCAAAATACATATGAGTATTTTCTAAGTTCCCTAACAGTCCAGGCTCATTTTACACACTTGGTTCCTATTAGCTTAGTTCCTCATGCTTTTTCCACTGCATTCACATTTTACCATAATTAATTTAAAAAGAGGGTTTTTTAATCTGCACCCAAAGACATGCTTATTGATTTTAGAGAGAGGGGAAAGGAGGGAAAGAGAGGGAGAAAAATATAAGTCAGTTGCCTCTCACATGTGCCTCCACTGGAGACTGAACCCACAACCCAGGCATGTACCCTGACCAAGAATTGGATCCACAAGCTTTTGGTTTACAGGACAACACCAACCAACAAAGTCACACTGTCCAGGGCTCTTGTAATTAACTGTTTAATGTTGGCTTCTCCACTGTCCTGGAAACTCTGTAAGAAGACACAGCTTGTCTGTTTTTTTTAAGGCTCCCCTGCATAGGGGTAGCAGCAGGTATTGGCTCAATGTACATTTTCAGTGAATGAATGAATTAGTGTGTGTATAGTTTCTGAAAGCAGGTGGTTGTATTTTTATTGAACAAGAAGTAGACACCTGAATGAAATAGTAATCTTAATTAAACCTAGCAGGGTTACAGGTCAAATTATTAATCCACCTTTTGACTCCAAACACACTGTCAAAACTGCCACTGTTATAAGACCAGTTTGTTAAATTGTATTTTCCTCTTGCAGCTGGGGAAGGGGAACACTTGATACACTTTGTTTCTCAGAGCCAGAACCCAGCCATGTTGACCTTCACCGCCTCACTGCCGCTCAACTATTGGATGACAATTATAAATTGTGATGACATATGACCTAGGAAATGTAATACAGAATCACAGAAACATGTCAAATATCCTAATTTATTATCCAGAAAAAACTAAGAGAGACATTTTGTAAGAATGCATTGTAGTTTAATAATGTCGTCAAACGTGATTAAAGGTAAAGTTTCCCCTTAGTGACCAGTTACTTTTCTCATGTCTGTTATTCTTATCTTGATGAATCAAATGATCCAATGCACTTCTGGTAGTTGCTGATGCACCATGTTCAACAATATACTGGCCTCTGTTTATTTTTGCTTGCATTTCACCAAACATTGTTAAAATCCAAACTTTTTGGTTTACATTCAAACAATGGAATAAGATGGATATCTTTGCAAAACCTAACAATGATTCTTATTTCTCTATGCTAATGTTAATTTTTTGTTGTTGACATTATTAAAGATGTCTCCCATCTCCCCCCCCCCCATATCCCCACTCCACCAGCTCCTGCCCTGGCCTTGCTCTGGCTTTCACCACATTGCTTTCTGTGCCCATGGGCTTTGCATATATGCACCTGATCTTTAAAAGACTTAAAAATCCTGTGAAAACATAAACCTAGCAGTATCCTTTCTAGCATGGGTCTCTTTTTGGTTTCATATGTATTTTGCTCTCTAAGCCACTCTTAAATATGCTATTTTTTCAATAGGTAAATGGCTAAGGGATATTTTTTAAATAATGAAAATACAAAGATTGTGAAACAGTATAACGTTTCACTATTATGCAGATGAAGATAACATAAATATTTTATAAAATAATAGCTTTTTTAATTTTAGTAAGAATATCAAAAAGATGGTAAGGTACTAGTGAGAAACTTCTAAGCAATGGCTCCTTCCTGGCGTGACTTAAATCACAGTACTCTGAATTTTAGCTATTTCAAGATTATTTCTGACTCTTTATTTTCTTATTTTCATGCCTAAAAGCTAAAGCACTATAGTTTCAATCTAATGGTTTTAACAGTATTTTTTCCTCACCATAAAATTTTGTTCTGCCCTGGCTGGTGTAGCTCAAGGGATTGAGCGCAGGCCTGCAAGGCAAAGGATCGCGGTTCAACTACCAGTCAGGGCACATGCCTGGGTTGCAGGCCAGTTCCCAGTGCGGGGGCACACAAGAGGCAACCATACATTGATATTCCTCTCCCTAACTCTTTCCCTCTAAAAAGATAAATAAATAAAATCTTTAAAAAAAAAAACCTTTGCCCTTATGCAGATGATGTATTATAGAATTGCACACTTGAAACCTATATGATTTTATTAACCAATGTCACCCCAACAAATTCAATAAAAAAGAAAAAACTTTGCCATATATCAAGGATAAAGGTATTTACTAAGCTAACCCAGTTATTCCATATATCCACATGTGCTTGAAAAAAGTCCAACCAACCAAACACCAACAACGAAGAACTACATTTTCACTCGCAGTGTTTGCTTTAACTATATAAGACTCTAATAACTGCACCCAGAAATATGTTTACAGTTACTCACTAAGAATAAGTTTATAGCTTGTAAATGGAAGGGTTTGGATGAGGTGAAATTGAATAAGATAGAACTGTGACATTTTGCTTGAGGATGTGTCCTAAATCAAAAACTGATTTTATTTTTGCTCAGAAGGGGTCCACTCTTCTTTTTGGCTTCTTTTAATCTTCCCCTCAAATTTAGTTGGTCTTTCAGTCTCCCATTGATTCTGCGATATTTTTGTACTAAATCCCTTTTCTTTATGGCAGCCAAAATCAGCTTTGTGCTTCCACGGAGGTATTATGCAAGATTTGTAGAAGATCAAGTAGAATTTCAAAATTAAGTGATCTTACAAATTCATACAGTTAGTGAACACAAAGTTAAACTGGAATTCTAGACTCAAACCACTTCCTAATTTTGATAAAGATTTAATCCTCTATTGTTCAATTAAGAGTTGAACCCTTAGGTGAAGTACTTTCTGTTTTTAATACTGCATGATTTTTCTCAGTGTGGATTTTCTTAATAGGTGAGTTAAAATCGACTAGAACAAAGTTTATTATGCCTATGTAATAATCTTCTCTCTATTAAGCACTTATTTGACTATTTGTGATAAGCCCAACCTATTTCTAAAATATATCTATGTATTTATATATCTCTATATCTGTATCTGTATTTATATCTATATCCATATATATTATCTGTGGGTTTTTTTGTAAAACATACTTTAGGTACATTATTTTTAAAATATTATTTCTTTTTAATTTTGTTCTATTCCTACATAAGCAAAATTATATTTTATACTTTGAAAACAAGCTTAAATGTTACATAATTTCATTGCAGAACATTATTCATCATCATATGATAGAATCTATGAAGTGATTTTATAAGGACAGCTCTCTGCTTGAATCCACTTGGTTGCTACATACTAAAAGATTCTTTTATCTTTCCTTTTAAACTTTGCAGGTCAAATCTTCTCTCTGCACAGTAATTTTGTGGTAAAAACATATCACTTACACCCACAAAATAGCATAGCTTAGACTGCTTTGAATTCATGATTGGATTGAAGATGCTGTGCTCTAACAAATAAATTCGTATATATTGTTATTAAGATTTGGGTTTGGAAATAATTTGCTGACTCACCTCAGATAGGATTCTTTTATTGAATTTGCAAATGGTTCAGGTGAAAGTGTTGGGATTTATGAAATAAATGCCTCCAAAGTGATAGAGTTCTACATAGATTCTTATGTATAGAAAGAACATATGTATTTTCCATAAGAACAAACAATCATTTCAGCCAAAGTGATTTTTTTTCTGAATAGGAAATTACAGAGTTCAGAACACAACATAAATTGCCAGAGCCCTTGAAATGGTGGTTGGTTTTAAAAATGTCAAAATAGTAATGTACATTGACTTAAATATAGTAATGAAATCAAAGGAAAAAATCACATTTGAATGTGGTAAATCAATAAGTAGAAGAGGTATTCAGATTATAAAATTTATTATTTTATATAAGACAGCATTTACTGGTATCATCATTCCAAACATTGGTGAAGAACACTTATTTTTTTTGCATGGGAACCACATTACCAAGTTATATCTAATGTGTTATATAATATATTCTGTGGTAGAAGATTCATAATTCAGTTTGTGTGTTCCTGGAAGTAGCAATCACAGTGCAAAGATGGCCAGATTTTATCCATTGACAGTGTGATGAACAACCCCACACAACCATGCACGTGCACACACACTCAAAATTCAAATAGGAAAAAAATCATATAATTCTTCATGATTTGTTTTTAAATCACATAAAACAAAGAAGAAAGCAGACAATTGTATATAATTAATATCATATATTTATGGGAGGATGACATAAATACATGAGATTAAATAAGCAGGACCATTGAATATCAACATAAAGCATGATTCAGTAACAAAAGAGGAGGTTGAATTTAAAAATGAGCATTAAACTGACATTCCCAGGAAGCAAAAGAATGAAGTACCAGGTCCTACGTGATGGGTTCCTTTCTACAGTGAGAGGGCCTGGTAGTTGCTGACGAGGGTGGTTATGGGATCTAGAGGAGAGTATACTGAGTCTTGTTCCTGCTCTGCCACCAACTAATCATGTCATCTTTGACAGGTCACTTTACTTGTATACACCTAGATTTCCTCATCAAGAAAAGAAGACAAGGTAAATAGATGTTCTCTTAAATTTCTTTAATCCCAAATTACAATAATTATTCTATTCCTAGGCTGTGTACTGTCTTTGTTTATCTGTTATCTCTAGAATAAAATTTCTCTTATTTTTGCTATTGAAATTCTACTGATTATGAAGGAGCTGTGTGCCTAAACCTATTCACTATAAGGGAATTTATCTTAAAGAATATCCAAAAGGAAGCTAAGTGACCAATAAAATGAAAGAAAATGGGTAAATTTAGGATAATCAACTCTGTAATATTATGAAATCATTAAACTAAAAATTGTAAAACAATTTTTTAAAAACTTTATATACAATATATTAAAAAGAAGAAAAAGTTGAACACACATCCAGTTGCAACTGTATTTATAGTATAAATACATAAACAGAGACAGAAAAAAAAGACAATTTTAAGTATTAGAATTATAGGTGATTTTTATACCTCTTTTATTTTAACTAGTATTCTAATATTATTTATACAATAATGCTGGAGATGATGATAATGAGTAAATCTGATCTATATTTTAAGACCTAGCTTAGATGCCTCCTCCTGAATAAAAATAAATGCTCTGTTATTTCTATTGCATATTCTAAGTTAAATAGCACTGATTAATTTAAACTTGTATTATGTTCTGTTTTTCTATATCAAGATCCCGTAATAGATTGTAAATTTTTTAGGGGAAGAATATATTGTCAACCTCTGTATTTCTCCGTTGCACCTAACTCTGTGCCTCATGAATAGTACATGCTCATTAACTTCAATTCAATTATTTTGGTAATATTGAATACATCATAGAATAAAACAGAGTTGAAATTGATAGATTAATTAATGTGCTCAGTATGTATATTGGGAATATTATTGAAGGCCAGGTCCTGCTTTGGGAGCTGGGGATACAAATTATAATAAAAATTTATATAAATTATGTAAAACACAACCTTGCAGTATGTTACATATAGCAATGGGACAACTATGGATGGAGAATAGTAAGAAACAGGGTACACAGTAGTAGCTTGGATTTGAAGAGATAGGCAGGACCAGAGCATACAATGCCTTGGAGGTCTTGGTGAAGAGTCTGGACTTTTGTTCTAAAATGCATGGGAAGCCACTGGAAGATTTTGAGCAAGGAGATGACATGAACTTATTGAAATTTTAAAAAGTCGCTTTGCTGTTTAAAGCTATGCTTAAAGGGGACATTGGGAAAAGGAAGATCATTTGAAAGGTCATGAAGGAATTTTGATTGAAGATGGTGGCATAAATTCTGTGCCAAGTATATCAGAAATGTTAGGATAAATTAGCTCTCTTTTAATTTTAGGTTATAAACACTGCTGGTCTTGCTCAGAGCTTTCATATTCATATTAGGTCTTAAAGTATTCTGGCTACTGTGTCCATTAGTTAAATTAATCTTGATATTATTAAGATCTCAACTAAATCCTTATATCAAAGAAGTTAATGTGTCCTGAATTGGCTTGCTTTTCGTTTTTTCTTTTTTCCCAAATAAGACATGTATTCACCACTTTTAATTTTAAGTTTACTAGTTCTTAGGGAAATGGTATATAGCACATTAATTTTTTGGTCTAATTTGCAAATGAGAATCTGAATCAAAGAATTTAATTCACCAAACAGCACAAAAAGGATGGGCAGAGAGAGGTGAAATGGGTGAATGTTTACTTCCCATTTACGATTTGTACTGTGCAGTATGTAAGACAGACGGTCATCTGTTTACCATCTCATTTAATCTGCACATGAGCCCTATGAGGTAATAACTATTTACCCCAATTTACAGATGAAAAATAACCACACAGATATTTACTGATATTTTTATTAGTTGGCTATTAAATTTTTGAGTAAGGGTTAAAACTGGTTTAATTTTTAAGTCTAGCTTGTTGTCAGAGCTACTTACTATAGATGCCATACCCAGGTTTGTATTTATTTTTTAATTTTATAGTTTAGGATTCAGTCTTTTCAATCTTTCACAAACAAAAAACAACTCCTTGGTGAGGGCTCAAGAAGTGGTTCTTTGGTTTCTGTGAATGTGTAGGGTTCCGTAGAATCCTTCAGTACTCAGACCCAAACCACTCCAAACCACAGAGGTGGAAATGAAATGTGAATGTGATGTTACTTATATATGCATGCTTGTGTGATTTGTGTGTTTGTGTCTGTAGAGAGATGCATTAGTTTCATTCTACATTGTTAATTATTGAACTCTCAAACCCTAGTTTAATTGATGATTTTTATGTTGTTTATTTTAGCTGCTGGTTTGTTGGAATGTAGAGCAAATTGTTCTCAGCTCTCCTGTGTTTGAATCATCACAAACTACACCTGATGGCTATTGGTGACATTGATAATGAAGTCTGCAAATTTATTGTACCTTTTTGAGGTTTTAGATTAGGTATCCTCTCAGGATCTGTCAGGATTAAAGAACATGTAAGGATTTATGTTCAGATTCATTTATTACAAAATGTATTAGAAAGTATACAGGTTAGAGAAATCTATTTGGTAAATAAACCTTAATTCTCCACCACTGAGCTACACTGATTATTTTTCTTTCACATTTTTTGTCATGGACTGTTTCCTAAAAACTTATGTACTGACAATATACTGCTAATTTTCCAATTTTCCGACAGGCACAGAATCAAATTAGAAGACTCATAAAACTCCCCAGGCTATAATTGTCTATTTGGAACACATGAAATGAAATTCTGATGTCTCAGTAAATCTAGTGTACATGCAGGCTGCCTTTCAATGACTTTTGAAGTGAGTGTAGGCTTGTTCCTATGTTACAATATTATTGTTAATAGGGCAATGTGGTTTCAAGAGACACAGGTTAATGAATCAAATTAAATATCATCTAGGGTTTGTCTTCTATGAAAGAATTTTATGTAAAACTAATAAAATGCTATCCCCATTAAAATATTGTCAATTTATTTAAAATGAAACAAATCTTTTCTTCCTTAAAAAATCTAATGACTCAGAAATATATAAAATTACAATTGCTCAGTAGCACGTGGCATTTTTATTCTCTTAATGTGAAGAAGTGTCTGTGATGTTTTCCTCTTAAAATTGCTCAAGAAAAAAACATTCATGTAATTGAGTTTTAGGTAACTATTACCATATTATTCTCTGTGACCAAATCTGGCCAATGGGGTCCATAATTTATGAAACCCATCTTGACAAGATGCTACAAAAATTTATGTAGCTAAAATCTTTTACTTCGATGTCCATTTTATTTTCAAAATTTCACAGTATCTCATGGTGGTTTTTAATTGATGACAAATATGTCATTTAAGATGACCTCTTCCTTTCCATATATATCTGAAACTTGATGCCCAAAGTTTATTCAAGGGCAGTTATGGCATCATCTGTAGATTTTTTAGAAATTCATGATCTTGGACCCCATCCCAGACCCAATGAATCAGAACTTTCATATTTATCAGTTCCCCAAGTGATTTACATGCGTATTAAAGATTGTGAAACACTCTCCTTTTTTTGGTATTTTTTCTATTACCATTTATCCCTCTTCAACCCCCTTCCCCCATAATCACCACTCCGCTGTCCATGTCCATGAGTCCTTTTTACTTTTTGTTGGATCCCTTCACCCCCTACCCACCTCCCACCCAGAGCTATCAGCCTGCTCAATATCTACGAGTCTGTCTCTGTTTTGCCTGTTAGTTCAGTTCGTTCACCAGATTCCACATGAGTGAAATCATATGGTATTTACCTTTGTCTGACTGGTTCATTTCACTTAACATAATGTTCTCCAGGTCTGTCCATACTGTCACAAAGAAATGGTTTCTTAATATAGCCCTTCTCATCAACTTTCTACTAATTCCAAAAAATACATGTCCTTTGGCTACTCTAATCCTTTGTCCATTAACACATACTGATTTTCTGTTATCTGCTTCACAATGACTCAAAGAGAACCTATTTTGTTTTTGCTGTAGTGCAGTGTCCTGGATTTTGTGCCACTTGTCCCCTTTAATAATTTTGGGGGCCTTTCTGAGAATTTTACCAGATACCTATATTTAAATTTAAAATAAAAATTCCATCTAAAAGCTTTCTCCTGTCTTCTTGTAAAATAAGTATTACCTTTAAATATTGAACTCCATACATATATTTGCCAGGTGCCTTAACTGAGCAAGGTACATTCAACACCATGGAATATGTTGCCCTTATCAACCTCACTCTGGTGACCATCCGCAGGCAAAGAGTACATGATGAACTGGCATCTTAGCTCATACTGTGTGAGTCTGGAGACATCCATCTTAGTCTCAAAGCCAGAATACACTGGAGATGCATCATTAGAAATGGCCTTTTATGATTCTGAAATCACAAGTATTTATTTTTGATGCATTTTCTTGTTATTACTTTACATGACATTATACAATTTTTTCTAACCTCAAGTTTCATTTTATAAGTTTCTGTACATTTTCCTTCTTATATGTACTTCTAGCTTTGTCTTTCTTCCATGATTATTAATTACATACCTCATATAGTGTATGCCATATTTTCTTAAGCTGTTTCAATATTTTCTACACCAAATTATGGTACCATTTCTTTGGCCTTAATACAAAAATATGTTTACTCAGCAAATCACTAAGAATATTTGTGTGTGTGTCAAGCACTGAGCTAGGCACTGGAGTTGTAATAACGGGAAGAGAAGTGGAGCCTGTGCAATCAGATAGGTGCCAGCCTATTTAAGGAAAAAGACATTAATCAAATCACCATTTACGACTAGTCAGCGCTTCATAGACCAGATATGAAGGCTGTGATAGCATAAGAATGGGCCTGAGCAGGATTTCAATAAGCAAAAGTTGGAGGGGAGATGTACAATGTTGAGAAACATCTTCGGCAAAGGTTCTGCAGGGGAATGGATGGAATAAAATGGGACCTGAGAGGTTTGGTAATGGCTCAATGCCTACGCCCAGTCAAGGTGCCAAGATCTACTTCCACACTTCTAAACAGGGTTGGGCACTGTTACAAGTCCAGTTGTGCCCCCCCCCCCAAAGATATATTAGAATCTTAACT
The DNA here is from genome assembly GCA_004027735.1 of Carollia perspicillata. Taxonomy (NCBI): domain Eukaryota; kingdom Metazoa; phylum Chordata; class Mammalia; order Chiroptera; family Phyllostomidae; genus Carollia; species Carollia perspicillata. The sequence continues at coordinate 32,366 of PVKM010010289.1, forward strand.
TCCAGTACTTGAGGCTGTGACCTTATTTGGAAGTAGTCACTGCAGAGGTAATTAGTTAAGGTAAATGGTGCCATCTTGGAGTAGAGCAGGCTTTTAATCCACTATGACTGTTATCCTTACAAAACAACAGTTATGTGAAGACAGACACAGGGAGAATGCCATGTGAGGATAAAGTCAGGAAATGGAGTTGGCAGCTGCAAGCCCCGCTCTGTCAGAAGCAAACCATCAGGTGGTCAGCAAACCATCAGAAGCTAGGAGGAGGCAAGGAAAGATTTCCCTGCAGGTTTCAGAAGGGGCATGGCCCTACCAACATTGTAATTTCAGACTTCTAGCCCCAGAACTGTGGAACAGTAATTTTCTTTTAAACAATCCAGTTCATGATACTTTGTTACAACAGCCCTAGGAAACTAATACAGCTCCTTCAACTACAACCTAGACAGCCTGCTCCTATTATTTTTTTTTCTATTAAAGTGTCACCAAGCATAAATCCCAGAATAAAGTTGAATGTATGAAAAAGCTTTATAATTTACCATCAAGTGGGAAAAGAATATTTCCTTTCCTGAAAATGAGAAATTAAAAGCAGTAAATGATGAATCAGAACAATAGTGTGAAATTTGGGAGTAGCATTTTGTTCCTCGTTTGTGTGTGTATATATGTTCCAGAACTGTACAAATAACTTCACTCAATATAGTTAGCACAACAAATTTTATTGCATAGTGGACATTGCTTGCAAAAATTTTTAATTACCAAGTAAAACCCAGTAATTACAAAATCAATCATTTGAAAAACAGTCTAAAAAGGAAAGAGAAAATAGAGGAACCAACCACCGAAATCCTTTTTAATTGTTCTCATTCAAAGCTGCATATACTTTTTTAAAATTTAGTCTTTATGCTATTTTTTTCACATTAACATTTAGTCCCCTTATACCCTTCCCCCCCCAGCAATCACCACATGCTTGTATTTTTTCAAAATATTGCTAACGTTTCTGAGAAACTAATTACAAAATATATCAAAATACAGCAAATTACATCTAGCTGCAAGTTCCACTCCTTGCATAATATGTCTGGTATATTTTGGAACATAAGACAATAAAAAGAAATACTGTATTTTGCCATGTATAGTGCACATCCATGTTTTTAGCCCAAACTTTCAGGGAAAAAAATCTTTCATTTTATTTTTTTAATTCAATTTTTATTTATTTAGAAACAAAACCAATTATCATATTCCAGGCTTATTTTAAATATGGATATCATTATTGCTTTCTAGAGTTACACTTTTAAAGCATTAGCATAAGTAAAAGAATTAAAAACATTTATATAGATACAGAATTAGTGTTACTTACATATAACATACATCCTTATTTTCCCTCAAAAATTTTTGGGGAAAAAGTGCATATTATTCATAGAAAAATACAGGTAATTTCTTGCCACCAAAGATGTAGTTCCTTTACCCACACCAAAAATAACAACAAAATGGCGGATGGGTAGTTTTTAAATGAATACGATTGCCTTCAGAGGGCAAGTGCCCACACCATTTATACGGTTTTACAGGATTACATACACATCTGCTTGCTTTCTTCTTTCCTATGTTAAGCACAGGGATCTTAACAATGAAGTGGTGGATCTTCACATCAACACTGCCATAATGTTTTCTAAAACCCTATGCCATAACTTGTGGTAATGAAAATAACAGCGATACACTGTTCAATCAATTTTTTGAAAGCATAAATTATAGATTCCAATTTTCTATCAACTTGAAAACTTAAAACAGGAACATTTCATATTTTCAGATATTCAAAATTAAATTATTTATAGAAACATTACAAAATAGAAGTGACTATACCATTTTGCATTTAAAATTATAGTCCTAATGTTCTAGACTACATGCCTATATTTTTGAGCAGTTTTTACAAATAATTATTAAAAGATAAACGTATCATTCATTCATTCATTCACTGACAAACACTGAGAATAGATTTTATTTTATTGCACTTTTTTTGGTATGTGAAGTTAAGTATTTCTTGTATATGAAGTTAAGTATTTCTTTTAAAACTTATTTTAAATGCAAATATATTTTGCTAATTGACATTTAGCTGGTAGGTGCATGCAATTATACCAGATTTCCCTGTGAATACCTGTAGATAGAAAAAAAATACTGCATATCACTGAAAATTAAGCTAACCCTACATCCTATTGGAAATCTGCTCTACTTTTATGTTCATGGGGCCACATTAAAAACCAGACAACAAAACAAACAACCAAACAAAACAACGACTAGGCTTCAGTCTATATAATCTGGGTCCCACTCATGAAATGGACATAATTTGTTAAATTTGTTGTCCTCTGCTACACATTAGAGAATACTAAATTTAGTCATACTCTAAAAGTCTTCCAACAATGACCAAAATGAAGGAAATGTGTTCGGGGAACATAGGGGAAACCAAATGTGAAAACATGAATCTAGAAGTTCTCTGACAGCACGTGGACATCAGTGCTTATCTCTGGCTTTTTCTGTCATATGATTTGAACTCCCAAGCTTTTCTCTTTCCAACATTTTATGCCAAACAAGTCATGGTGCAAACACATGGCAGAGCTTCACTGTATTAAACTAAAAGTTCATCGAAGAAATGTATTTCAAACAGAATCATGTAGATAAAAGTTCTCTGCCTGGGAGAGATAATTGTTCTTATTTTTAATAAAAATTGTATACATTTAAGGTATATGACATGATTCGATATATGTGCATAGTGAAAAGATTACTACAATAAAGCAAATTAGCATATCTTCTCACAAAGTTACCATATGACTATGTGAAGTGCACCTAAAATCTACTCATA
>PVKM010010290.1:0-35218 GCA_004027735.1 Carollia perspicillata
CAGCTATTATTATAATTAATGGTAAAAACAAAACAAAACTATACTAAACTGGAAGCCTTTCTCCTAAGATCAAGAACAAGACAAAGATACCACTTTCACCACTTCTATTCAATATTTTACTGGATGTTTTAGAGCAACTATGCAAAAAAAAAGAAACAAGAGGCACCTACATTGGAAAGAAAGGAGTCAAACTATTGAGCAAATGAGATGATCTTACCAAGAGAAAATTGTAAAAAAACCCAACAACCCCCCCAACCCTATTAGAACAAATTGAGCAAAGTTGCATAATATAACATCAATACACACCAATCAGTTGTGTTTCTATACACTAGCAATGAACAAGCTGAAAAGAAAATTAACAATATAATTTCATTTATAATGGCTTCCAAAAGAATAAAATACCTAGGAAAAAATTTAACTAATGAGCCCTGGCTGGTGTAGCTCAGTGGATTGAGTGCGAGCCTGTAAACTAAAGGATCGAAGTTCGATTCCCAGTCAAGGCACATTCCTGGGTTGCAGGCCAGATCCCAGCAGGGGACGCAGGAAAGGCAACCATACATTGATGTTTCTCTCCCTCTCTCCTTCTCTTCCCCTCTAAAGATAAATAAATAAAATCTTTTTAAAAAATTTAACTAATGAGGTAAAGACTTACACATTGAAAAGTATAAAACATTGCTGAAAGAAATTAAACAAGATCTATGTTATACTGCACTGTGTGTCTCCCCACCCCAAATTTTTATGTGGAAGCCCTAATCCCTAATGGGGCTATATCTGGATATAGGGCTCTTGTGGAGGTAATTAAGGTTAAATGAGGTCATATGGGTGGGACCCTAATCCAGAATAACTGGTGTCTTAGTAAAAGATACCAGAGCCTGTGCATGAACAGGTCATCCCCCTCCCTCCCTGTTACAAGTCAGGAAGATTGGTCTCACCTTCCTTTTTGCTGGTCCTGAACTTCTAATCTCCAAAACTGCGAAAAAATAACTCTCTGTTGTTTAAGGCATCCATTCTATAGTACTTTGTTATGGAGCCCAAGTAGACTAATGTAATCCAAGTAAATGGAAAGACAACCTGTGTTCATGAGCTGGACTACTAAATATGGCTGAGATGGCTAAACTACCCAATCTACAGATTCAGGAAAATACTTATTAAAATTCCACTAGCTTTTCTGTGGAAATGGAAAAGTTGATACTCGAATTCATACAAAATCATAAGGATTCCTAAACAGTCAAAATGATGTTGGAAAAAAAAGTTAAAGGACTCACACTTCCTCACTTCAAAACTTCCTACGAAGTCACAATATTCAAAATAATGTGGTACTGATATTAAGGGCAGACATACAGATCAATGAATAGAACCAAGAGTCTAGAAATAAAATGATATATGGTCAATTTCCCACAAGGGAGCCAAGAACATTCAATTGGGAAACAATACTCTCTTTAATAAAAATAGTGCTGGAACAACTGGATTTGCACAAGCAAAAGAAGCTGGATCCTTACCTTATACCACATACAAAAATTAACTCAAAAATATGTAAACATAAGAGACATAAACATAAAACTCTAAAACATAAAACATAAAACATAAAACATAAAACATAAGAGACATGTAAACATAAAACTCTGAGAAGAAAATGTAAGTGTAAATCTTTTTAAAAAGTATTGTATTTTATTTTGATTTTAGAGAAAGGAGAAGGGAGGCAGAAAGAGAGGGTGAGAAACATTGATGTGAGAGAGACTCATCAACTGGTTGCCTCCCATATGCACTGCAGGGGACCGAGCCTGCAACCCAAGCACCTGCCCTCACCAAGAATTGAACCAGCAACCTTTTGGTTTACAGGATGATGCCTGACCAACTGAGCCACACTGGCCAGGCCATAAGTGTAAATCTTAATGACTTTGGATTTGACAATGAATTCTTGTATAGGAAACCAAAATAATAAAACCAAAGACAAAAAGAGATAAACTGAATTTCATGAAAATTAAAAACTTCTGTGCAAAGGATATCAAAAAAGTGAAAAAACATACAAAATGGGAGAAAATATTTACAAATCACCTATCTGACGAGGGACCAGTATCTGAAATATATAAAGAATCCAGTAACTTAACAATAAAAAGGCAAACCACCTAATTAAAAAATGGGCCAAGGGGTTAAATAGAAATTTCTCCCAAAAGATAATGCATATGCCCAGCAAACATATACAAAGATGCTCAACATTATTAGTCATGAGGAAAATACAAATCAAAACCACAATGAGATACCATTCACTAGGATGGCTAGAACAAAAGTCAGTAAGTACTGACAGAGATTTAGAGAAACTGGATTCCCAGTCATAAAAACTGTTAGTAGGCATGTAAAATGGTGTATACACTGTGGAAAACAGTTTGGTGGTTCCTCAGAAAGTTAAATATAGAATTATCATATGAACCAGCAATTCCACTCCTAGATAGATACCCAAAAGAATTGAAAATAGGAACTCAAACAAATCCTTGCACATGAATGTTCATAGCAGCATTATCCACAACACTAAAATTTAGAAATGACCCATGCTACCACATGGACCAAGTTGAAAACATTATGTACAGTTAAAGAAGCCAAACACAAAGTTCACATAATTGTATGATTCCAAGTATATAAAATCCAGAAGAGGTAAGTCTATAGAGACAGAAAGACTGGCACAATGCCAGGGGGTGGGGTAAGAGGGAATGAGGAGTGACTGCCTAAAGGGTATTAGGTTTTTGGAACAATGAGAATATTTGGATTTTGATATTGGTAGTAGTTGCACATTTTGTGAATGTACTAAATGCCACTGAACTGTACACCTTAAAATGGTTAATTTTATGTTACATGAATTTCATCTCAATGATTAAAAAGAGATTATGATGATAGGTTTTTCTACTAACCCGGTGAATAATTCCAGCAGAGTGAAGGTGCTTGATTCCACACAGCATCTGATAGAGAAGGTAGGACATTCTTTCATGATCTAGTTCCATCTGAATCACTTGGCAAAGATTTGCATCCATAAGCTCCATGACTATGTAACTTCACGGGTGAAAAAAGATGACAGCTAAAGTATACAGCAACAATCTAAAAATAAAGTACTAATATAAAAATTTAATTATGACACTTACACATCTTGAAATTCTTCTAGGGATTTCTGTGGTGTGAAAACATTCAAAAGGCCAATTATCTGTGGCAAAAGCAGAGAAATTTAAAAAATTAGAAACTGCTTGATAATAGTTTCATTTACAAAACTGCAAACACATGGATTAAAAAAAATCCATGATCAGTTTAAAATTTTTCAAATCTTATTTTCTAAGCTTAAGTAATCTCTTTTATGTATTAAAACTTTATGGCTAGGGGTAGGGGTTGGGAGGGAACCAGAGCACAGAGGATCTTCAGGGCAGAGAAAACACTCTGTGTGATACAGTAACAGTAGACATCTCATTATATATATGTCCAAACCCATAGAATGTATAACACCAAGAGTGAACCCTAATGTAAACTATAGATTTTGGGTGCTATGGATCTGTTAGTTATAAAATTACTGACTGTAACAAATGTATCACTCTGGTGGGGGATACTGAAAATGGGCGAGGCTGTATGTGTGGGCATTATTTGTACTGAACTTCTTACCATTCCAGAGTGCCTTCTCTTTTACAACAGAAAGCTTAGATTGACTTTTTAAAACTCTTTTTTCAATACTTTTGCACTGCAACAAATATTTTAAAGGATGTTATCCATTGTATTCTCAGTCTGAACTTAACCTCTTCATTCCCTCTGCACTATACAGGTTAAGGATTCTAATATCATAATTCACATAGTGACTTCTAAAAACTATGATCCCCAACAATGGTTTTCTGTAAAGCTAGCTACTATTTTACAGTCTCTAATAGGATAAAAGAAATCTGATCATATTACTCACCTCCTCAAAAACTTAATGCTAACAAATTCTATTTATTTTTGTTGTTAATCACAATTGTCTGCATTTAACCCCAAACACTCCCCCCCACCCCAGCCATTACCACTGCCTGCCCCTGCTTCTACCCGACACCCCCCACCACTGATTTTGTCCATGTGTCCTTTATAGATGTTCCTGAAAACCCTTCCCCGTTCCCCCTATTATCCCCTCCCACCTCCCCTCTGGTTACTGTCAGATACTCCCTTGCAGAACATTCAAAGCCCTCAATGAGAAGACATCGACCCACTTTACCTCCTGCTGGCCTCTATTAAACTTGATACTTTGGCCATATTAAATTTAAAAATTTTAAAACTCGGAACACATTTAAACATACAGTTTCATATGATTGTTATTTACCTACTGAATTTAGTTACCTTCAAGACAGACTTCTTTTGTAGAGTATGACAACCCCTAGTCCTTGGCAGAGCCGAATATTCTCTCTACTTTGTCCCTACAGTATCTTATATGTTGTTATGATATTTAACACATTGTAGTATAGTCACATTTTCACAATAGCTTTGTCCCAACCATACCAAGATCCTTGTTAGAAGGAGCTATGTCTTATTCCCTTTACAGCCTTGGCACAGAGAAAGATATCTGACACACATTTTTAAAATGTTTGCTGACAATTATACTCAGGGATGAGACATAAACTTCATTAGGGCAGAATCTATGTTATTCATCTAAGCATAAAGCTTTGCTTACAGAATGCATTCAAATATTTGTTCCGTAAATAAACTGAGAAAACTTTCAGACCAGAAAGGGTAAAACATATTTGTTTAAGATAGGGGAAGTGATAATAAAAAACATTTACTGCTCTAGAGGAATTCAAGTCTCCTAACTAGTTGAACTGCACGCTTGGAAACTTGGAGAAATACTAAAACTGTCCATATTAATATATGGGAAGTCCTAGAGAAGAAGAGTGGTGTTAAAGATGAAAGAAATACAGAGACAGAAAGGAGACTAGTGGTTGCTTAGAGCTAAGAAGGGTGGAGATGAGGAAATGAGAGCTAAATGATACAGGGTTTCTTTTTGAGGTGATGGAAAAAGTCACATCAATGATAAACTGAACACCACTGACTTGTTCAGAGGAAATGGATGAGTAGTATGCTATATAAACTGCATATTAATAAAGCTATTACAAAAAGACTAAAACAGCTGCCTGATTTTTCAAAAAGAAAATTATATCAATTATAAGCTAGAGTCAAACAAAAGTCAATAACTGATTAAGTGGGTAGCATGACTACTATGAAAGAAGTAGCAATTACTAGGAGCAGGAACAGGTAAAAATTCATTGAGAAACTTTATTTTCTTTTGTGAATAAAAACAACAAAAACAATAGTAAATCAGAGAAATGCAACTAGATATATGAAGATTTCAAAAGAGCATTTAAAAAATTTTCTCTGATAATCATCTCCATGTGAATAAGATGAATAACTGGGAGACCTAGATAACTTTTAATTAGACATGCCATTTTTGCAGTAGAGCCAAAGGTTGCTAATGAATTAATCCAGCTATTACGAAGGCATCCTGGGCAGAAATGGAAAGAAAGGCCAACAAGTGAAACGTCAGAACGAAGTAAAAGAAAGCAATTCCTAATAGTCCAGGAAGAGGAACCAAATTTCACACATAAAATTTAATAGGGAGAAATAGAAAGTCCTGTACTTATTCTCCAAAACCAAACCAAAGCAAAGAAGGATGGGAGAAATGTAATCTGTTAGCAGGCCTGTAACAATAAATAACGTGCTTAGACAATGTAAGTTAAATAGGGGCCAGATTTCCAACCAGGATTATAATGTCCAAAGTCAAGAGAAAATGGAAAATGACATGTCTCAACCCCTCTCGGAAGATTCAATTAGACATGCAGTGCTGTGTTCTAGGTGATATATTAAAAGTGTGTTCAAAGATAAGTGACCAAGTCAAAAAAGAAACTCAAAACCATCTATGAAACAGTGGGAAATTCACAATCATATGAATGGCCTTAATATCACTTAAAAATGATTAAACTCCTAGGTTTTGTGTTATGTGTATTTTACCACAATAAAGAAAAAAGTCGGAGGTGTTTAGGCCAATAAAGAAATGATTCGTACAGAACATGAAAATGCTGAAAAGGCAAGACATTTTACAAAACCATCCACCCATTACAGAGTGAAAATATTTACTTTTACATTTATTCACTGAACAAATATGTGTTGAGCACCTACTCTGTGCCAGCACTGTTCTAGGTGGCAAGGGTAGTGGCTGGATAGATCTGAGCTACCCCCATTAGGGGGCTGTGACACAAACTTTCCACGCCCTCTGTTTAGTTGATGGAGCCATCAACTGTCCAGGCTCAGAAGGTGCAGCTGCCCAGGCTGAGGAGGTGGGAGTCACTGGCCATCTCTTTCATGTGAAACTAAGGCAATGCTGCCACCACCACTACTGCCATGAAACAGGCTGCAAAGGGCAGCAGTAGTAGCTCTATCCGAGTGCTGGAGGCCACCAGCAAAACCTGACAAACAACATGCCTGGGTCCCACCTACAAGAAGATTGCCTAATAAAACCTCCCCATCACTGACTGACTTCAATCTTTACCTGTGTATTTTTTTAATTCTATTTTTCCTCTCTGGCAGGTCCCCTTCCTTCAGCAATCCAATTTTACCCCATTATTTAAGAATCAGTCTCGGTCTACCCTTTCTCAAAGCTTTCCCAATTTATTAAGGTGTACAGAAATCTTTTCTCTCTTAGAATACAAGCACTTATTTTTCATCCACTATGGTTTGACAATTAAACTTCTACTAAACTTTATTATTTGGTCTTTAACTCTTTATATATTTGTTTTGTCTTCAAAATAACAGTGAACTCCCCAAATAAGGAGCCTAATCCTTAACTTCCATAAAATTTTCCCCTTAGTGACTAATCTAATAACTCCAATACACAGAGGCTTTGTACACAGTTAATTTTGAAAATGTGGTAAATTGTGTCATCTGCAATCAGAAAGTACTGAGCTGATGATATTTTATGCACTCCTTTGGACAAAAACCACAAAACATCTCTAGTCAGATACTTTTGGTTTAGTAGTTCATAAAAACATTCCTTGCACAATTCACTCCTGGTTTATTTCCTCTCAACATGGAGATAACATTCTATTAAAATATTTGTGAAAGTATCACTATACCTAATGTAAGCTTTAAAAAGTAAAACCATTTATTCTCAAAATGAGTGAAAGTTATGTGGTTAAGTTCTAATAATCATTAAAAAATAGAACTGGAATGTTTTTCTAATTCCATTTAAATATGTTTTAAAGTTTCTGCTAAACTGCTTTATAATTACTGGTTATCCTCCATACAAAGTGACCAGTGAGTACTGAAGTAGAATGGGAACAATCTCTGCACTAAGGCTCATTTTCTGAAATGTCAGCCTGACAGTAAATAAGTAAAAGATGAGATGAAGCTAAAAACATTCTTCTAAAACATCTCTTTTGAAGTCCTTTTACAAATATCAGAAAACCACACAATCTAAATTTCCGAGGCTGTTTTTCTTTTAATATAATTTAGTAAGGTTAAGAAAAAATTCACACTGTAGATATATAAACCTTTTAAATAATGTTTCAATCTAGAAGAACAATTTAAAACATCTAATGTTTTCACAGTTTTTGATTTTCATGCATTCATGAACAAATCTATACATCATCTATACTTAATAAATTGTCTAAAATGTCCACTTACATTTTTGTGATTAACACATTTCATAAGAACTAGCTCTCTGTAAGCCCGCTTAGCGTGAGTTTGATTCTGAAATGGCCGGCTTAGCTTCTTGATTGCAACATTTCTTTCAAGAATGGCATCATAAGCGGCACTGTAATAAGAAATTAAAAAACAACAAAAAACTTAATAAAAAATCTGCAAAACTGAATTTATAAAACATTCATTCAGATTCCTTACTTTCTCCAAAGATAAATGCAACTGAATCAGTTTCCAGTCTTTGATGATCAAATGTTTCTTCTATACCTACTATAGCATACTCCAAATAATGTATAGCACTAACTGTTTCTTCAAATGCTAATAGTTTCAAAGAAGAAAATGGACTGTGACTGTGAAGACAGAGACTCTGCCTGTTCATTGGGTTCCTCCAAGATCCACCTAGAATATAAATAGGCACTCAGTGCACACATTTTTAATGAGTATTCAGGTCCAAAAGATAGCTTATTAAAGCCTAAGTGAACCATCCACCCTGCATGTACACCAAGGAAAGACAGAATGAAGAATACATCTGATCATCAATTCTACTCAAAATATTTGCTGAAGAATTCTACTTAAGTACATCACTTCCATGCTCTCTGGACACCAAATAAACACAGAAAAAAGAAAGGGGACACAGAGCTTATCTCTACAAAGATTATCTTATTATATAAAAAGTCCTTAAAATTTGTGTTAGAGAGGGAATTAAAAATGAAGGTGTTTATAGGCTGCTTTGTAATTGTTAATGAAATGCCTATGATTCTGGGATATAAAACATCATACTGACTACTCTTCATATTTTCCTCTCCCGTGACACTGACCAAATGGCATGTTACACATATGACGGGTCAGAGAAACTGAAGCACAAATAAGGTAAAGTGTCTTATAATTATGGAGTATTGTAGGTGAAAGACACTTTAAAAATCATTTGGATTCACCACTGCCTGATATAAGGCCAGGGATTAAGTACTTTGCCCAAGGTTAGCCAGAAAGTTAAAAAGCAAAGATGAGATTAGAAGACTAAGACATGAGGTCATGCTCTTCACATTGGATCACCTAACATACTATAAAAGACTATTTTTATTCATTTAATATTTGAAAAGTCAACACATTACTGATTAAAATTATTCTCTCACCTAACTGGAAACTTGAGTTTGTTTTACAGCTGTCTTACTATGTCAAATATACTACAGAAATATATGTGTTAAGAAATTGGTACTGCATAAATGAACACATCCATACATTCTATAACATCATAACTATTGCTTATATATACATCAGAGTGAATAAGAAGTAGGTTTACAGTTGTTCACGGGGAAAATAACTGATAAGTAATAATATGAGAATAGAGTCTGTATTTTCTGCACTCACAACTGTAAACCTGTTTTGTTTGTTTGTTTTTTATTTTATAAGACAAAAATTTTTAGAGATTTTATTTATTTATCTTTAGAGGGGAAGGGAAGGAGAGAGGGAAAGAAATATCAATGTATGGTTGCCTCTTGTGCGTCCCCTGCTGGGAACTGGCCTGCAACCCAGGCATATGCCCTGACTGGGAATCGAACCGCAATCTTTTGATTCGCAGGCCCAAACTCAATCCACTGAACTACACCAGCCAGGGCTGTAAACCTACTTTTGCCCCACCCTGTATATACATACCAAAATATACATAAGTATTATGGTCTTTACTTAGAAAATGCTGTATTAACAGATATGTCCCTCCTAAATTAAAAATTAAAAAATCAACCATTAGGGGTCATGTAAAATGTTTAAAAGTTTTGACTCTTTCAGATAAAATATATTTTATTTTAACCATTAAATTCATTCTTATTAATTTTTTATCTCCTAAATCAAAATAATATTTCAAACTCTGAAGTTCAAACATATCTGAGTAGGTTATACTATTTTATATCCAAGGAAATTAGACTTCTAATTTTTGATTAGTAAATGTGCACAATCAGAAACACCTGGGAATTCAGAGGTCCTAATCCAGACCCAATGAATCTTACTATCTATAACTGGAGCCCAAAATTATGCCTTTAAAAAAATACATTAATGTATTTTTCTTCAGTTGATTCTGATAGTAACACAACAGTGAGTTAAAATTTAATGAGTATTTGTTTGTTTCATAGTAAACTTTTACTAAAGAATAAGCAAAACTTTGAAGACTCATAGATAAAGAACAGGATGGCAGCTAGGGTGGGGTGGGGACCGGTCAGGGGTAGAGGGATTGACCAGAGAGGAAAAAGGACTCATGGACACGGACAATAATAGTGTGGGATTGGGTGGGGGGTGGGGAAGTAGAGTATAAAGGGACTAAATGGTAATGATAAAAAATACATTAAAAAAAAGAAGTCTAAATCAACTGTTCGAAAGGAAAAAAGGCAGGCTTAGATGTATCAATTAGCTATTAGTCAGAAAGTTATTAAATCATAGACCTAGAATCTAAACCAAGATCTGGCTTTCAGCATCCTTCCCACATTGACTTTACCACATTATTTTCTTTATCTTTAATTTGTAGTTGATTAACTGTAGTTTGTTCAAACGACAACCAGCAAGCCAAAAATGCATTGTAAAATAATTCAGTTTCTATATTTTTTGACTATATTACTTCAAGAATACAGAAAAGAGAATTTATCCTTGTTGTTGCATATAGCTCTAGTTTATTCAAAATGTTGTACACTATTTCACTGTACATATATACCACATTTTAAAAATTCCATTGATTGATTTGATGCTGCTCTATAAATGATGCTGCAGAAAACAGCTTCATGTATTTCTCTTTGTGTACATGTATAAGAGTTTTTCTAGAACTGGGAGAACTGCAGAGTAATAAGCACATAATTTTTTAATAGATTCTGAAAGACTTCTGGTTCAAGAACAGGTAATAGATATAATTGTGCTTGAATGAAGCTTAGAAACTTTCCCCAAACACTAGCTTATTATGCTAACTTAGTGATTTAAAATCAATAGCAGAACTGTCCCCAGGAGGGTTTTGCCTTTCAGTTTGTAAGGAATTATGCTGATATATAAAGCGTAGGCCCTTTGTAGAAATTAGTTTGTAAATCAATTTTAAAAATACATAAGAGTTTTGAAGCACACAGAGTTAGATGATATAGCTGACTTCATTCCCCAGAGTAAAATAAGATTCTGAAATTCGGAGTTTCATTATAGTGTGAAAGTGATGATTAAGTGAAGCTTCTTATTAAACAATCAACTATGGGAATAGACGTATATGTGGAATTAATAAGTATCCCATTTATTCTTTCCTGATATATATATTTGTTTCTACATGGTTTACAGCCAAGTATTTAATCATAATTTATACTTAAAGATGACAGTGCTGATTTATATTTATATTTTATGAATAATAAAAAGATCATCAATCCCTGATTAAAATAACTTACTGTGTTATAGCTTTAATATAAATTTTATAGTTTTAATTAATTTTTGAGACAAATTAAATATTTTTACCAAGGTATCTATATTAAAAAAAGAGAAAATAGTAGCAGTTAATAATTCTTTGTCTAATTTTTGGAAGTAAAAACTTACCATACTATTCCTTGAGCTCCTGAGCCTATAGGTTTTAAATTCTGATATCGTTTCAGGACTGTGAATGTAGAATCTCCAATTTCTACACTATAAAAATTGCTGTCCCGTTTACTTCTGCTCATGATGGCAAGCAATTAATTGAATGGCTTCATCCAAAAATTCACTGAGAAGCTGCAAAATGGAACAAAAGGTATCGTTAACAAAATGAATTTGTGTAATCTTAAAATTCAAGTTCTCACTCTGTTAATTAACAGTAACACGAACTGTTAGATCAGGTTAAAAGGGCTGCTTCATTAAGAAAACACAATTAGAAAAGAAAAAATATCATAGAGCCTGGTTAGCATTCTGCTATACTTAAGGAAATAACTGACAGTTTAAAAACAAAACTTGTACTAGAATAAACAGTTTCTCCAATCTAGAAGTCTCTGGTATTAATAATGCATACATGTCTTAACTTACTGGAAAACTGGAAAAAAAAGCAAATAATTATAATAAAACATATTTTCAAGGTCATTTCCACAGTATGAAATTTAAAACCAGTACTTTTTGTATGTTTATTACAGAGTATCGAAACCTTCATTTTTGTGAGAGATTGAAAAACTTTCATTTGAAAATAATTCACAATCTCATTTAGAATGACATGGGAGGAACAATAAAGTTATATCCCAGTAAGCTGGTTAATACACATCACTCCTGTCTAACAAGCATAGAGCAGCACAGTGTTGTCACTGTAACAGAGCCCTTGATCCCCAAAAGCAACATCTGGGAGTGATGCGTATGTTGAAATTGTAATGGTTTAAAGAGGTAGAAAAATAAGAAGAAATACTATTATTTTAAAAATGAGAAAATAAGAGAGAGTGAGAAGCATTTAGTATATCTGGATCAAAACAATACTGTTCTGAACTGTTTGGGGTATCAAAAGCATGACCTAAGTTCTGAGCATAGTTGCTTATTACCATCTGTCTGATTAAAAGCTAAGGTAGTCTTTTTCTACCCATTTGGGTACTGGTTATTAATAAAACCATTATCCATCCTTACTAGACAAAAGTGGCCTATTGCAAAAGGTATATAGCAAGATAGTTCCAACCCTATCCCCCACATACCACAATAAACCAAGAAACCTGTTAGGTCCAAAGAGTTACTGTGTATGTGTGTGCACATGCAGCTGTAAGACAATACTAACAAAACAAAAATAACATTCTGATAAGAGTTACAAGACAAAGAATTAATTAAACAAATACAAAATGCCTACCATGTAGAGGCTCATGAACTGAATTCCAATAGCTCAATTCTTAGAGAAGGGTAGAAGCCACAGAAGTGGAGAACAAGAGAGTCGGAAGAGGAAAACTAATGAGCTACTACAATAATTCAGATGAAAGAGAACATTATAATTAACAAGGATTCTTAGGTGTGATGAAATAAAAAACAAACAAAAACTAAACAGAAATGTCCAAACAATATAAACTTTACAAAAGAAGCTAAATAAACTGAAAATGATGGAAGAGTTAGATAAATTAAAGAAAGGCCCAGAATCAATTAGTTATTGATTCCAAAATCAGTAACTAAACCAGTCATATAATATTCCAGAGAGGACTGTCTGGAATGACAAGTCTCATAAATTCTGCCTAAGCAGAGAGGGCTTAAACAGTTTGGTAATGATTTAAACACTCAGCTATGCTCACAGATGAACAAGCACAGGTACTGGTAATCCAGGCCAGTTTTGTACCTTAATTTGAATTCCCCCCTTGTCTACCAGAGTAGGGAAATAGGGAGGAAGAGAAGCAGAACGAAGAATGGAGGGAAGTATTAACTGTCAGGTCCTTCATCAACTATTTTACATATTTATCCTGCAAACTGGGTCTGCCCGTGGCTTGGAGACAATAATGGTGGGGTGGAACACAGAGCTGACAGTGTGTGTACCTCATGAGAGTAGTCAATTGTGTCTGCAGATAAGATTTTCTAAGCTTACACAGAAGACTTGCATTCCTCTCCTTAGGAAGATAAAGAGGTACCCTTGGTGCTTTACAGGAGTTTACTTACTGTTAGCGAAGCAGGGAACAGAAAGGCTGTGTTGCAGTTTCTCTACTTGCTAGAAATCAAAGAAAAAGCTTAGTAGATTCAGGATCATACACAGGACAGATTTCCCTTTCTTTTTTTAAAATTTAATTTTAAAAGTATTTCATTAATTTATTTTTAGAGACATGGGAAGGGGTGGAGAAAGAGAGTGAGAGAAACATCAATGTGAGAAAGAAACATGGATGAGTTACCTCTTGCATGTACCCTGACCAGGGACTGAACCCACAACCCAGGCATTGCAAACATGATGGCCTTTCACTTTGTGGAATGACACCTAACCAACTGAGCCACACCAGTCAGGGCAGGCTTCCCTTTCTATTCAAATAACAACAATAGCAGGGAAAGGTTTCTCTCCCTTCTCAGAAAAGGGTGGCCTACCAGCAGGAGTGGGGTCCAGGAGAAGTCTGGACAGACCTGTGATAGCAGCTGCGCAGGACAGTGTGGAGGCAGCAGACAGATGACCCAAGGTTAAGCAAGCAGCCCCAGCCACAGATACCCTCCTCAGAAGCCACAGCTCCCATTCCTATGAACAGGAGATGGAGAGAACTTGATTGAAGCTCTATGCTAAGTACTGTGAATACAACAGGAATCAGCATCTAGACACTTAGAGCTTGCATTTAAGACAAAATGGCTTGTTAAGAGCCATGAAGAAAAAATGGAAGCAAGCCAACACTAGTCTGAGCTCAGGAAAAGGTTCTTTCCCCTAGTGATGTTTGAGCAGGAGCTGAACACTGAATACGAGTTAACCAGGAAGGGAAAGAAGGGAGCTTTCTGGACATAAGAAACAACATATGTGAAGGCTCTAAAAAATTCATCAACTTTAACCATACAATGAATGAGTTTTAGTAAATGTATACAACTCTGTTATCACCATCAAAATCATGATGCAGAATATTTCTATTACTGCAAAAATTTCCCTGAATGGTCAATCCCTGTCCTCTATCACTAACCTTGGCAACCAATGAACTTCTTAGTTGTGCCTTTTCCAAATATTCATATAAATAAAATCATACAGCACGTAATTTTTTCGTTTGGCTTCTTTCACTTGCCTTAATGCTTTTAAGATTCACCTATGCTGCATTCCTTTTTATCACTGAGTAGTATTCCATTGTGTGGACATACCATTTGGACATGTGATTCTTTCCAGTTTTGTGGTTATTATAAATGATGCTAGTATAAACATTCACACATTTTTTTTTCTTTCATCTTGGGTAAATACCTAGGAGTGGGATATCTGAGTCCTATGTTTAACTTTATAAGAAACTGTCAAGTGTTTTCCAAAGTGGCCATACCATTTTTTATTCCTACCAGTAATGTATGAGAGTTCCAGCTGCTCCACATTCTTGTGATTGCTATTAATTTTACCTACACTAGTGCGTGTATATTAGTATTTCACTGTGGTTTATATATGCATTTGCTAATAACCAATGATGCTGAGCATCTTTTATGGGCTTACATGCTATTCATATATTTTTTAGGTAAAATAGATAATTAATTCTCTTGTTCATATTGTCTTCTTATTATTGAATTATAATATTTGTATACCCTAAATATAGATCCTTTATCAGATGTTTTGCAAGAACTTTCTCCCAGTTGGTGGCTTGCCTTTCCATTTTCTTAACAGTGCCTTAAAAAAAAAAAAAACGAAAAACTTTTTTACTTTGATATAATTTTATATTCACATACAGGCTGCAAAAATAGTACAAACTTCCACATTATTCTTTACCCAATGACAACATTTGGCTATAGTACCGGTATCAAAATGAGAAAACTGATATTGGTACAATACTATACCCAAACTTTAGTCAGATTTTGAGTTTTTTACATGTGCTGACTGTGTACATGGTTCTGTGTAAATTTATGACATACATATATTGATGTTACCTCCACAACAATCAGGATACAGAATTTTTCATCACGCCAAACAGAGTACTTCATGCCATCTTTTTATATAATCATATACTTCTGCCAACTCCACCCTTGGCAATTAAATTTTTCCAATTAAAAATTTTATAAAATGAAATCACATAATGTGAAATCTTTTGAGACTGCCTTTTTCCACTCAGTATAATGCCCTCGATATCCTCCAGACTGGTGGCATATCAAGAATTTATTCTTATTTTTACTGAATATTATTCTCATGTATGAATAAAGTTTATTATCCATTCACCTGTTTGTTTGGTCATTACAAATAAAGCTATTTACTATGAACATCTATCAATTTTTGTGTGAAAATAAGCTTTCATTCCTTTAGGGTAAATATCCAGGAGAAAGATATGGCAACTGCACATTTAATGTCATAAAAAACTGGTAAACTCTTTCCTACAGTGGCTGTTTACACTTTGTATTCCCACCAGAAATGCATGAATGATCTAGTTTCCCAACATCCAATCAACACTTAAAGACAATACTTTTTATTTTAGTCATTTTAGCAGATGTATAGTATCTCATCAGGGGTTTGATTTTGTATTTCTCTAATGGATAATAACATTAAACATGTTTTTGAGACTTCCAGCCAAGATAGAGGTGTAGGTAGATACACTTTGCCTCCTCACACAACCAAAAGGACAACAAATTTAAAAACAAAAAACAACATGAACTGCCAGAAAATCGAACTGTATGAAGTCTGACAACCAAGGGGTTAAAGAAGAAACATTCACCCAAGATAGTAGGAGGGACAGAGATGGGCAGCCAGGGTGGTCCCACATTTGCATGTGGATAAACTAGGAGGAACAACTAGAGAGCAAGACAGACCACACAACCCACAGTTCCAGTGCAGGGAAATAAAGCCTGAAAATCTCTGGCTCTAAAAACTTGAGGGGGTTGCAGCGGTGGGAGAAACTCCCAGACTCACAAAAGAGTTCATTGGAGAGACCCACAGGGTCCTAGAACACACACAAATCCACCAACCCAGGAATCAGCACCAGAAGGGACCAAGTTATTTTTGAGTAGAGGGACTAAAAGCTGGCCGCTACTCAAGCAAGCAACATTGTTCCCTCTCGGACATCTCTCCCACATACGGTACCACAATGCAGCAGCATGGGTTGCCCCAATCTGGCGAATACCTAAGGCTTTGCCCCTTACAACTTGTAAAAGGCATGCTGAGACAAAAAAAATATGGCCCAAATGAAAGAACAAATCAAAGCTCCAAAAATAGAACTAAGTGATGAAGACAAAGCAAACCTATCAGATGTACAGTTCAAAACACGGTAATCAGGATGCTCACAGACATGGTTGAGTATGTTCACAAAACAAAGGAAAAGTGAAGGCTATGCAAAGTGAAATAAAGAAAAATATACAGGTAACCAACAGTGAAGGGAAGGAAACCGGTATTCACATCAACCATTTGGAGGAGAAGGAAGAAATAAACATTCAACCAGAACAGAGTGAAGGAATAAGAATTCAAAAAAATGAGGGGAGGTTTAGAAACCTCCGGGACAATTTTTAAACGTTCCAACATCTGAATCATAGAGGTGCCAGAAGGAGAAGAGGAAGAGCAAAAAATTGAAAACTTATTTTAAAAAATGGTAAAGGAGAACTTCCCCAATCTGGCAAAGGAAAGAGACTTTCACAGAGTCCAGGAAGCTCAGAGAGTCCCAAACAAGTTGGACCCAAAGAAGCACACACCAAGGCACATCATAAATACATTACCCAAGTATAAAGATAATGAGATAATCTTAAAAGTAGCAAGAGCAAAGGAGAGAGTTACCTATAAGAGTTTCCGTAAGTCTATCTGTTGATTTCTCAAACAAAACCTTGCAGGCACAAAGAGGCTGTAAAGAAGTATTCCAAGTCATGAAAGGCAAGGACCTCTATCTGAGATTACTTTATCCAGCAAAGTTATCATTTAGAATGGAAGGGCAGATATAGTGCTTCCCAGATAAAGTCAACTTATCGGAATTCACCATCACCAAGCCCTTATTATATGAAATGTTAAAGGGACTTCTCTAAGAAAAAGAATAAAAATATGAACAGTAAAATGACAACAAACTTATGACTATCAACTGAGTCTAAAAAAGACAAACTAAGCAAACAACTAGAACAGGAACAGAATAATAGAAATTGAGATCACATTGAGAGTTATCCAGGGTGGGGGAAAGGGGAGAATGGAGAAATAGGTATAAGGAGTAAGAAGCATAATTAGTAGGTACACAACAAACAGGGAGAAGTTAAGAATAATATTGGAAATGGAGAAGACAAAGAACTTATACATATGACCCACGGACATGAACTAAAGTGGGGGGACTGCTGGAGGGAATGTGGGTACCAGGCACAGGAGTACAAATAAGACAAAAATGGGTCAACTGTAATAGATAATCAATAAAATTTACTTAAAAATAGAAAACTGTGCAGGTGGAAGGGAGTGGCAAGAAACATTCAAAGTGATGAACAGCAAGGATCTACAACCAATATTACTCTATTTAGCAAAGCTACCATTTAGAATTGAAGTACAGATTAAGAGCTTCCCAGATAAGAAAAACTAAAGGAGTACATAACTATCAAACCAGCTTATATGAAATGATAAAGGATCTTTTTTAAGAGGAAGTAAATAAAAAATATGAACAATAAAATGGTAACAACTACATATCTATCAACAACTGAATCTAAAAAACAAAATAAAAAACCAAGCACAACAGAAAGAGAATCATAGACACAGAGAACATTTTGATGGCTGCCAGATGGGAGGCAGGTGGAGGATTGGGTGAAAAAGGTGAAAGGATTAATAAGTACAATTGGTAGTTACAGTCAAGTCATGGGGATGTAAAATACAGCACAGGAAATGGAATAGCCAAAGAATATATATGTGTGACCCATGGACATAGGACGAAAGGATGGGAACTGCCTGAGGGAATTTGGCGGGGAGGGGGCACCAAGTGGAGAAGGCCAAAGGGGAAAAATTGGGACAACTGTAAGAGCATAATCAATAAAATAGAATTTAAATAAATAAATAAGCAAGCTAACTTTACACTTACAAGAACTTGAAAAAGAATAACAATGTCCAAAGTGCGTACAAGGAAATAATAAAGATCAGAGCAGAAATAAATAACACAGACTTAAAAAAAAACCAACTAAAAGAAAATAAAAACAAGAGCTGGTTCTTTGAAAAGACAAAGACTAACAAACCTTTAACCAAACTTATCAAGAAAAAAAAATAAGTGGACCCAAATAAATAAAACCAGAAATGAAAGAGAAGTCACCACTAACACCAAAGATATACAAAGAACTGTAAGAAAATACTATAAACAACTATAGGCCAAAAATTGGACAATCTAGACAAAATGGATACATTCCTAGAAACATAATCTTATAAAACTGAATCAAGAAAAATTAGAACCTGGACAGACTATAACTAGTGAAATTGAAGCAGTAACAAAACCAAAATTCTAACAAATAAAAGTCTTGGATTAGATGGTTTCAAAGGTGAATTTTATCAAATATTCAAAGAACTAACACCTATCCTTCTTAAACTATTCCAAAACAAATTAAGAGGGAAAACCCCTAAGCCCATTTTACAGGGCCAGTATTATCCTAATTCCAGAACCAGATAAAGACACTAAAAAGAAAGAAAAGTATAGGCCGATATCCCTGATGAACACAGATGCTAAAATCTTCAACAAAATATTAGCAAACTGGATCCAGCAATACATTAAAAAGATCATACACCATGATCAAGCAGGATTTATTTTGGGTATACAAAGTTGGCACAATATCCACAAAACAATAAACATGATAAACCACATAAGCAATTGAAGGATAAAAACCACATGATTCTATCAACAGATACAGAAAAAGCATTTGATAAAATCCAGTACTCATTCATGATAAAAACTCTTACCAAAATGAAAATAAAGGGAACATTCCTCAACATAATGAAGGCCATATATGACAAACCCACAGCTAACATACTCAATAGTCAAAAACTATAAGCATTTCCCTTAAGACTGGGAACAAGATAGGGATGTCCACTTTCACCACTCTTATTCAACACAGTACTGGAAGTCCTAGCCACAGCAATCACACAAGAAAAAGAAATAAAAGGCATTCAAAGTGAGAAGGAAAAAGTAAAATTCATTATTTGCAGATGACATGATACTGTATATAGAGAACCCTAAATATTCCACCAAAAAACTACTAGAACTGATACATGAATTAAGTAGCAGAATATAAAATATCCAGAAATCAGTTGCATTTTTATATACCAACGATGAACTATTAGAAACAGAAACTAAAAAAAAAACAACTCTATTCACAACTGCTTCACAAAGAATAAAATAACCTAGGAATAAATTTAATCTATGATGTAAAAGACCTGTACTCCAAAATTTATAAGACACTGAAAAAAGAAACTGAAGAAAATACAAATAAGTAGGAGCATATATTGTATTCATGGACAGGAAGAATTAACATCATTAAAATGTCTATATACCCAAAGCAATCTACAATTCAATGCAGTTCCTATCAAAATACCAATGGCATATTTCACTGAACTCTAACAAATATTCCAAAAATGTATAAGGAACCACAAAAGACCCCAAACAGCCACAGCAATCTAGAGAAAGAACAAAGTTGGTCAAACTACACTGCAAGGCCATAGTAATCAAAACAGCATGGTACTGGCATGAGAGCAGAAATGTAGATCACTGGAATAGAATAGACACCCCAGAAATAAATCCACACTTTTCTAGTCAATTTATATTTGACAAAGGAGGCAAAATAACTCAGTTAGGTAAAGATAGTCTATTCAATAAATGATGTTGGGAAAATTGGACAGATATGTGCAAAAAAAAGTGAAACTAGGCCATCTCCTTATACCATACACAAGAAAAAGCTCAAAATAGATTAAAGAGTTAAATGTTAGACTTGAAACCATAAAAAACCTAGAAAAGAAAACGTAGGCAGTAAAATCTCAGACATTGCTTGTAGCAATATTTTTTTTCTGGTATATTTCCTCAGGAAAGGGAAACAAAAAGAAAAAATAAACAAATGGGACTACATCAAGCTAAAACATTTTTGCATAGCAAAGGAAACCATCAACAAAATTAAAAGACAACGCACTAAATGGTAGAACATATTTGCCAATGATACATTTGATAACCAAAATTTATAAGAAACTTATAAAACTCAATATGAAAACAGCATAGGATCCAATTAAGAAATGGGTAAAGTACTTAACTAGATACTTCTCCAAAGAGGACATACAGATGGCTAATAGACATATGAAAAGATGCTCAACGTCACTAATCATCTGAGAATTGCAAATTAAAACCACAGTGAGATATCACCTCACACCTGTCAGAATGATTATCATTAATAAATCAACAAACAAGAAGTGTTGGCAAGGATGTAGAGAAAAGGGAACCCTAGTACATTATTAGTGGTAAAGCAGCTTGGTACAGCCATTGTGGAAAGCAGTACGGAGCTACCACAAAAATTAAAAATGGAACTTCCTTATGACCCAGTGGTCCCACCTCTGGGAAATCCAGAATACTAATTCAAAAGAGTATATGCATCGCTATATTCAGTGCAGTATTATTTACAATAGCCCAGATTTGAAAGCAGCCCAAATAACCATCAGTAGATGAG
Organism: Carollia perspicillata; assembly: GCA_004027735.1. Lineage (NCBI taxonomy): Eukaryota > Metazoa > Chordata > Mammalia > Chiroptera > Phyllostomidae > Carollia > Carollia perspicillata. Next base: position 20,890 of record PVKM010010290.1, read on the forward strand.
TGGATAAAAAAGCTGTGTTACATTTACACAAAGGAATACTACTCAGCTGTAAAAGGAAATAAATCTTACCACTTGCAACAGGCATGGATGGCCCTGGAAAGTATTATGCTAAGTGAAATAAGCCAATCAAAGAAAGACAATTACCATTTGACTTCACTTATACGTAGAATCTACTGAACAAAAGAAACAATATAGAAACAAACACAGATATGAACAGACTGACATCTGTCAGAAGGGAAGGGATTTGAGACTAGGTGAAAAGGGTAAAGGGATTAAGCAAAGCAAAAACAAACAAACAAACAAACAAACAACAACTCAAAGACATAGACAACAGTATAGTGATTACCAGAGGGAAAGGGGGGAGGTAGCAGAGAGTAAAGAGGGGATAAACCCAATATGGGTGTGATACTATCTTAACATTTTGGTTAGTTTGTATGCAAGATTCTAAAATACTCTGCACTCAAAATGACAAAAGTCTCAAAATATTACAAAGTTGGTGCTGGGCTTCTCAGTTGTATCTAGATTATTCATGCTAATGGCTAAAACACAATGCCAATTTTCACAATGACATTCGATTCAATAAAAACAGGTAATCTAATTTGTAAGAATATACTATTTCCCAAGATAGACAAAAGATGTTTTCTTTTTAAAGCTAAGAAGAGTTCATAACTGTAGTTCCTGTAAGTTTTTAATGAGTTCTTATGAAAGAAGGAATATCCAGCTTTAAGGGCAAGTACCTTTAGTTAACTCTTATGTTATCCAAAAAAATTGATTATATAAACATTCTTCTTTGAGAATGACATATTCTAATAATAATTTTTGCCAAGTCTTTCAGAAGATTCTCAGGCTCACAAGAGAAGAAAATGTTGACCCCATTCAGCTACCACCAGAGACTCTTCCTAAAACCACGAATTAGGAATAGCAAATGAAAAGTGTCCCAGATGCATCTTACAGGGGATTTTATTCATACTAGTTAATTCTCATATTCATACTAGTTAATTCATACTATGTAATTACCACAGTTTATCTTGCCAGCAATGTAATTATGATCAGAATTTTTATTTATTTATTTATTAAGATTTTATTTATTTTCAGAAAGAGGGGGAAGTGAGGGAGAAAGAGAGGGAGAGAAACATCAATGTGTGGTTGCCTCTCATGCATCCCTAACTGGGGACCTGGCCCACAACCCAGACATGTGTCCTGACTGCAAATCGAACCAGTGACACTGTGGTTTGCAGGCTGGTGCTCAATCCAGAGCCACATAAAGCCCTAGCTCAATCCAGCTAGGGCTATATGATCAGTTTTTAAAAAATGCTAGGTAGGTATTAGAAGAAAATGTTTCCATGACACACAGCTTTCTGTAATTAAATGTGCCTGCTTCCAGCAGATTAAAAAAATCACTACATTTCAGAGTAAATTATACCATGTTTCAGAATCTGAAAGCTCACCAAGATGGGAAGAAAACCAGCATTTCCATTTGATTGTGATAACTAGGTATGACAAATCTAAGTTGAACACTTGCAAGAATAGTTAAAAGGTTTAACTGTCCAGCTACAAAACAAATTAATTACCCAGAAACAGCTTCAATTTTAAGCTGCATCTCATCTTCAAGTTCCCCTTCACTGGGTTAGACCTAAGCTTAGGCCACAAAAATCTTTGTTTTTGCTCTAGCCAGGTGGCTTAGTTGGTTGGAGCATCATCTCATGCACCAAAAAAAGGCTTCAGGTTCGATCCTTGGTCAGGACGTTACAGGAGGTAACTGATCAATGTTTCTCATATCGATGTTTCTCTCTCTCTAAAATCAATAAAATATATCCTCAGTTGAGGATTAAAAAAACCCAAAAGAAATCTGTTTTTTTTCACTACCAGCATAGGAACAGCAATGAATGGCAGAGACTAAAAATATTTTTTCCCTGCATGAATCTATAGCAGATATTAAGTGTTTTCTCCTATAATCCCCTCCCCAACACCTAGAGTATGACTTTCTGGAGTAGTTTAATAACCTACATATGGACGAAGCTCCTGAAATCACTTAGAAGACAATTTAAACATAACATGTATATATAGCATACCAACTGGCAAGAGTAAATAAAATGGCTTTTTTCCTACTAGTTTGGAATTTTTGAATCATTCGTTGGCAATAAACATGTTTCAAAGAAGTCAGTTACTCCTCAAATCCTTACAATCTCCTTTTATGCTCTTCTGTCTCTTGTACCCTCTGTTGAACAACTCACAAGTTCTGAAATCCAGTGGCCTGTTCAGTCAACTACTCTTTAACCTTCTTGAGTTTCTCCACAAACTGCTCAAACCTAGCAAGCACACAGTCTCTACTTCCCAGTCCTTAAATATACACAGTACAAAAGAAGACTTTATCACTTTACATTATCTCCCTTCCTTGGTAAATTAATGGCTTCAATTATAATATCCAAATTTTGTTTCCAGTCCTGATCTCATTCCTACACTTTCAATTGCCTCTTGGTCATCTCAGTATTAGATGTTCCACAGGTATCATACTCCAAAATACTGAAACCTGCCCTGACCATTGTGGCTCAGTTGGTTGGGCATCATCCCACAAAGCCAAACACCGCCAGTTCTATTTCCGGTCGGGGTACGAGACTAGGTTGCAGGCTCAGTCCCAGTTGGGAAGCCTCCAAGAGGCAACTGATTGATATTTCTCTCTCACATCGATGTTTCTTTCCCTCTTTCTTCCTCCCTTTCTAAAAATAACTTAAAAATAGAACAGTGAAAAACTGAACTTTTTTATTCTGTCCAAAGTGTTGCTCTTCCTTCCATATCTATTTCTATTACCAGCAATACTATTCTTCTAGTAGCACAGATTTGAAGTCCTTAAAGAAACTACTGGTTCATTTTCCTTTTATGTCATCTTCATTTTAGGAAAAATTTTTATACTGAGTTACTCTCCCTCTTTGCATATAAGGTCCCCTGGGCCTTTTAACAACTCTTTCCTATCAGTTCCTTTCTGCTTTTACTTCTTTCCTTCCTCAGCTTACATGACATGGTCCATTAGTTAGACTGCCACTAAGCCAGTATCCCTGCTCTCTCCTCATGCACCAACCTGAAATAGAACAGTAAGGACCAAACTAGCAGTTTCCTCTTTTGAGCCCTTATCTCAGCTGCTGAACAAAAAATGCAAAGGTGCGTACTGGCACTGCTTTTAAATTCAAGGCCTTCAATTTAGGCCAGACAGAAAACCCTAGATTTCCCTAGTCAGCTGTTTTCTATTTCTACAGTATCTATCTCAAAATAGTTCCCTTGTGTGCTCCTTTTATCTTTAATCCTTCCTCACTAGAGGAAACAGAAGTCAGGAACTATGTCGACTTAGTTTTATTAAACCAGTGTCCACACAGTAATCACTTTGCATCATTCTTTACTATTATAATGTGGCAATGCTCTGAATAAGTCTCCTAATCTTGCTTAAATAAGTACTACTCTTTCTCCTAGCACTCAAATATAATAAATATCCTGCTATTAAAAAAATACACGCACACTTTAGAAAACCCTATTTCACTGTTAATAACAAATCTCTTAGCTATTGGTCTCCTCTACTTTCTCTCACAGCCAACTTTCTCAAGCATATTTATATTTGCTATTTTGGTCTCTTCATCTCTAAAGTCCTCTACCCTCTGCTTCAGTTTTCACCATTTTCATTAAACACAGTCACCAATGTTATCAACCTGCTCCTTCTTCTGAAATCAAACAGAACTTTTTCTTCTGCTGTCCAGCAACATCAAAACTATATTACCCTGTCTGAACACTTTCCTTGGGTTCCTAAAAACACTGCATACTCCTGATATTTCTTACCTTCTGTTCCCTATCAGCCTTCCCTTGTAGGCTCCTTTTCTCCCACCAGCTTTCAAATATTGTTCTCCTCAGGGCTGTCTTGGCTCTCTTAAATCCCTATCAAATCTGCTTCTCTAAGTTCTTCCAGCTCAGGGACTGCTGTCAAAATCCATTCATAACTCTGTTCAACATTATCTATTGCCTGGATTACTGTATTCCAAAGTGGGTCTCTAGTCCCTCTACCCACAATTTTTCACTGTGATCTTCTGACTTTGGTTCATTCTGAGATATCTGCCCAGTCCATACATCACTGCACCCTCTTAATTATGAGAGGGGTGTGTTCAAGCAATTATACTTACGCTAAGATGCTCTCTTGGCTATAGCTGATCAGACCAAGGGGAGATAACTTAATGAGCCAATCAAATTCTCTCCAGGGATTTGGAATTGGAAGAAAAACTAAGTGGCCATGGATTAGCTCTGTAGTTAGAGAAGCAGAGAAGCCTGGATACAAAGAAAGAACAATGAAGCCCAAGTTAGGGACAAAAGACACCTTGAGGGGAGGGAGAGGAAGACATACAGCAAAAGCACCTGCTGCTAATTGGAAACTTTCTGGTTCCAGACCTTTGTGAATGGAGATCAGCTGTACTTCCTACCTTGGATAGATAATCTTCTTTGTCTTTTGAGTTTCTTACTTATAATTAAAACACCTTCAACTAAAATAATCCTTCTAACATGCAATCTCCATTGCTAAAAGCCATATATCACAGTTCCCTTCTGCTCAAAAGATAAAGCCCAAACCTTTCATCAGGGTTTTCAGGGCTCTGAACGATTTGGCCTTGGCCTCCTCTACAGTCCCAGAATACAGACAAAACGAACTTCTTTCAGTTCTACATGTTTCCACAATCTCTCTCATCCCTAAACTGACAGAGTGTTTCTTTCTTCCTCCAACATAACTCTACCCATTCACTTTTTCTGGACCAGACCTATTCACCCATGAGGCTTTAAGTGTAGTGGTCAGTGTACTTACTCCTAGGGCACACTGGTTTTCCTTTATGGCAGCATGTGCATGACCCTGAAATGTCAACATCTGAATTTTCCACTGGACTAAAATGCTTAGGGCAAAGAGTTATGTATTTTGTTCAAAGTTTTGTTGCCAGAACTGATAGCAGATACAGAAATATTCAAGAATGAACCTAATCAGTTGCCAGATTTTATTGATTTTACTCCGATATGTTGGTAAAATTTTCTATTTTTGTAGATACTGTCTTACTCAATCTCGTTTCTTCTTTTCTAAACTATTTCAATGAATTTTTAACTAACCTCCTTGTCTAATTTCACCCCACTCAAATCCATCCTCTTACTTCCTATAGCAGGTAGGATTTGGAAAAGATGTTAGTTCTCTCTTCTTAAAAAATGCTTCTAGATCAAACTGCACCCAAATGGATTATGTTTTGTTTTTTGAACATATCAAACTTGTCTGCCTTTTTACATCTATTCCCTTCTGTGACATGCCCTTTTCACCAGTTCCAACTGTTCAAATATAAGCCATCATAAAAAGCCAGGAAATGGAACTTATCATCTGAATTCTATATGTACTTGTTGTGACACTTAATGGCTTTTATATTGTACTAAAAGTTATCCGTATATTTAACTGTAAACTTTTATGTCAACCAAGAACTGTAAACCTCTTAGTTGCAAAGGTGAAACAAAAAGTGACTGAGTTATTAATGTCCCCAAATATGATAATAATCATGGTTACTTTTAATTGGTAAAGTGCATTTGTCAACAATACAGACTTTTCATATTTAGAATGTTTTCATTACCAAGGGTTGATGCTTTGTCCTGTTTAATGATATCCTCTTAAATAATTAACTTGCAATTTATTTTCAATTAACTGAAATATTCTTAATTGTAAGGGCACACACATAACCAAGGTATCTAATTTTACTGCTTGGGCACACCTTCCAAACAATTTTTAAGTCCAGAAAATAAAAGTGGCATAACACTTGGTGATTACCCAGCAGAGAGGATTCAACAAAGCAAGATGTTTTTAAAGTCATTTTTAAACTGCAATAATAAAGCTTTACAAACATTCAAGCTGCTTCAGAACAGTCAGTTGCTAATACTTAAGTGTTGGGAACCGCTCTGCCTGGTTTCAGGAGTTGTAAACCGCTCCCCGCGGCTAAGGCTGAGTGAGCAACCTCCGGACTGTGAGCCACTGAGGAAACAAAGCTTATCTCCCTGGCAAGAGCACTGCTTCTGCCATCTCTAGCCCACAATGCTTGGTCGGTTAGTCAGAGTCTATGGGTAAGACCCCTCAGAGAAGGGGCAACCCGTGCCAGACACGATCATGTGGGAGGCCATCAAGGAAGAACTCGGGGCTGCAGCAAAGTGAGGGTGAAGGACCCCCGCGTGCCCCCACCCCGGCTATTTTGACATAGCCCAAGTCCCCTTTCTGTCTGGGAGAAGCACTTCCTGGCTCTAATCCATTTAAGCCTGAATCCTGAAGGGGAGTGGGTACAGCCCTCTGCCGGCTAGAGTGGGTAGGTTCCAGGGTGATCAGGCATAAGAAAGAATTTGTAAAGTCCTGTGAAGCCTGCTTTGCTAGGAGTGCTTTCTTTCCTATGATAAGGGTCTGGGCAGGAAATGAGTATGTTTCCTAAAGTTTTTGCAACCCCCTTACCTGACAGACACTGACTCAGATTAAGCCCTCAGATTTCTTTGAAATGTTACCTGTTGTTTGATTCTTGCCGCCTGACATTGATAGATGAGCTTTACTTGTATCCCTGTGTGTTATGAACCTAATAAGTACCATTTGAGGTAAGGACTGGGGGCCCTTCTCCCCTGAGAGAAGCTAGCCACCTTCCCTCCCCAAGCAGATCATGTCTTGGTAGCATTATGTTCATCTGTGGTGGATGGGGGGGGGGTTCTGTGGGCGGAGCCCCCCCCATACACTTAGGGTAAACAATTTGCTTTTTGATCTTATATGGCATTGCTTCCCTAACTATGAATCTGAACCCAACCCACTGATGGGTCAGGAAATCAACTTGGTGGATTAGACATTTTTTTAATGAAGAAAAGAACAGAGAATATCAGAGTGCAACTCATGTGAAACTTTTGTTTCTTGAAACACATGAGTTTGTACTGCATCTCAATATAAGTCCCCTCCATGGATTACTGCCAAAACGTCAAAATAGCTAATCAATGATGTTTACAAGACACAGGGGAATAAAACATATACTAAAAATATTTGTTTTTAAAATATTTACTTAATTTCCAACTAACAAAAGCTATAGCAGATTTAATATTTAAGTATAGCTAGGCTTCTCTACATAAGGACATTCCTTCTCAGCCACTTTGAATTATAGGAAACAAACTAGATGAGTTGTATTCTGAAAGAATTTTCATTTGTCTTCCATTTCTTGTGAACTCTTCTTTACTTGCCAAGGAAATTCTGTAAGCTATGGAGTAGAATATACTAGCTATTAAATGACTACATATTGTGACTTCTCATTGAATCAGGAAGTGACTAAACAATACAATATGCAATTAAGATTTAGATGAGATTGATTCATCAAGATATAATTGTTATCCAATTGTCATACCACAACTGTAACTCAGTGAACATGTTATTCCTTGACAACAGAAAGTTTCTAATACTCATCTAAAATATCACCCAGATACATGGCAATTGATAACAAAATGGCTAAGAATTCAACATATTAAAGATACCTCTGCCAAAAATTTATTTTATTTATTTACCTTTTCTTAAAGATTTTTTATTTATTTATCTTTAGAGGGGAAGGAAAGGAGAGAGGGAGAGAAATATCAATGTATGGTTGCCACTCATGTGTCCCCTACTAGGAACTGGCCTGCAACCCAGGCATATGCCCTGACTGAGATTCGAACCGCGATCCTTTGGTTCACAGGCCCATGCTCAATCCACTGAGCCACACCAGCCAGGGCTATTTATTTACTTTTAAAGAGAGGGGAACGGGAGGAAGAAAAGAGGGAGAGAAACACTGATGCATGAGAGAAGTACTAGTTGGTTGTCTCTCCTACACACCCCAACCAAGGACTGAACCTGTAAACAAGGCATGTGCCCTCACCAGAAGTTGAACTTGCGACCTTTCACTTTGCAGGCAGTGCCCAACCACTGAGCCATACAGATTGGGGCCAGAGATTTTTTATAGGCAGATGAATAATTTTATATTTCCCTCAAAAGATGGGATAAGAATCTCCTTATTTTCTCATTATCTTGGCAAAGCTTTGGAATTTCCAATACAAGTCAAAATTTTGTAAACATAGTAGTCATACTGAATAATACTGGTAATAATGAATAAAAATCTCACTATAGGCAGAATGTAGGATAATTTATAAGGTGACATGAGAGGAAAAAATTTACTTATGGCCAGGGCAAGATGACATTGTAACTAAAATCTAATCACACAATATGACATCAGTGGGTTCAAGTCAGTAAGCAGTACTGACTATTTGTTTCAATAGTTGTGAAGGTACAACAACAACTTTGAAAACTTTGAGGGATATGTACCTAATGGTACAGGGAAAAAGGACAAAGACTACAGAGCCAAGAAAAATGATACCATAGCCAAAGAGAAATTCAGTACCCCTTTTGAATAAGTTTTTAAATCATTTCTTTGACTTTACTTTACTTTTGTTTCCTCAAGAAACTTATAGATAATGACCATATTTCCTCTTTTACACAGCTTAGCTATTGGACCCATAAACAGGAAAATATACAGGAGTTTATAAAAAGAAACAAATTATTATTAGTTATATAGTTACCATACTATCAATACCTTGTGTATGTTTTAAATCAACAACACGCCATTTTCTCTAAATCATATACTATATTTTCAAACTGATAGAAGTAATTCATAGTTATTACAACTGACAGTGAATAATATATACATATACAAATATATATGCATATAGTGCCTGAAGAATTAATGTTAGGTGTAGTTTCTCTACATAAATCAATTTTTACACAAAGTTTGAGGTTATCATTCTAAGGTTATCTGTTAAAGAGTAATATGACTGCCATGGTTGGGTGACTCAGGTGTTTGGAACATTGGGACTGTATACTGAAAAAAGGTTTGGGTTTAATCCCTGGTTGGGTACGTAAGGGAGGCCACCAATTGATGTTTCTCTCACATCAGTTCGTGCTGTCTCTCAAATCAGTATAAATATTTTAAAAAAGAGTTAATATGACTGATTGCTCTAGTGTGCCAAGAACACTTCCTTATATCTAAGATCTTTATAACAAACAATTGCCAAAGACAATCATTGTTGAGCATTTTCTGCCTTTAGGATATAAAAGTATCCAACTAGTTAAAAAATAATTCAAAATGGAAGACACTTCAGAAAATTATAATTTTTCTCTTGGTCAAAAAGGAATAAAGCAACACCTCAATATCCCAAAAAGACCCAGGCTCCCTTTTGGAGTCATAGTCATCTTCCCAAGGGACTATGTGGGTACCTGGAGAAAATGAGAGCTTTGAAGCAGGTCTGATTAAGGACCCCAATCCTGCCTTTCCACTTAGTAGTTGTTTACTCCTGCACAACTTACTCAACCCATTTGATCCTTCATTTTCTTTGTCTGTAAAATGGAGATATATGTATTTTTCTTCCACGTTCTTGCCAGAATCAAATTAACTAATGTATATTAAGTGAGACACTGACACATAATGAGCTTTGAACTAATCTTAATTCCCCTTCCTTTCTACATCAGAACTCAGAACTAACTACAAGCATAAAATATTTCTGAAGAATACAGTTTTTTAAAAAATTCTTATATTCACAGAGTATCAACAAGGACAATGTCAAAAGAGACAAAATTCTCTTCATCCTCTACACATGACTGATTACAACATAACCTCCACCAACCATTTCAGTTTACCCAATAGTACTTGGCTTCATAAACTCAAGAAAAAAATATTAATGCAGTAGGCTCCCTACAGATAAACAGGTCCTGTTTATTCACCTAGTATTTCTCGCTTTCCACCTAGTACAGTGCCAAACACATGAACACTCAATAGATATTAGTACTGGGTTGAAGCAAACAGCCCTAATATGCCTTAAAAATTTCTACTTAAGTACCACCATATTCTGCAAAGTGACTCAAAACAACTATGAGTCAGGAAGAATGATTTACTAACTATATGGCCCAGTTTGAGGGAATATGTGTACAGATTACTGAAGCCTTAACGCTCTTGAAAGCAAAAAATATAATCTTTTAAGCACTGTAATACACTATCTTCACTTTTTACATGAAGAAAACTTCAGCTGATTTTCACATGCTTGTAAATAACTAGAAAATATGGGAAACTTGCCATCATATATATGTATGTACAAAACTGGGATAGTTGGTCCAGGTAGGAGTTCATCTAGACAACTTAGAAGCACATGATATTCAGAAAGTAAGAATCACAGGCAAATAGATAAAGGTCAACATGAGTTGCCAAAGTGGTGCATTTGAGTCATCTAGTGGATAAGAGAAAAAAGTAAGGAAAGTCTTCTGTAAATTCTGTAAGGAAACTATCCTATTGTTTCAATTCTCCTCTATGGAAACAAGGTATATGCTTTTGGGAACAGTAAATTGCACTCTATAAAAGAGAGTAGAGAAGTAAGAAGTAGGTATTGGAGAAAGATGAAAGATCAAGTGGTAACAAATTTGGATGGATGGAATTGGGACAAACACTTCCTATATTGAAATTTCTTACAACCATATAACCATCACACTATATGTAAGTTTGTAAAAGATATCACAGAAAATGAGAAAGATTTCATACCAGCTACAAAGGTCTGAGGGGCTACACACAGTAAAAACAAGGAGGCAGTCTATAATTACAAAGAAAAAGAAAGGAAATTGAATAAAGTGAATATCTGCAGGACTAAATGAAAAAAAAAAAAAAAAAGATAACGCCACCTTTGTGCCTGAGGAGTCCCATTCACTTAGGGTTACTACAACCCCAGCTCATTTAGGATGCCTGCCCCCCACCCCCACCACTGCCACCCCTACTGCAGAGCAGGAGGCCCTTGAAGAATGCAGCAGGAGAGTTTTAAACTCTTCAAAATACTCCTGTCGACAGCATTTATTCTAAAAGCTGGAATATGAAATTTAAAAATTTCAGAAGCCACAAACAACATGCACAGTGTGATTATTGTGCAATTCACTTAAATTCTGGAGGCATATTTTTCTCACCTATTACATTATGGTCTTGGAATAAATTAATGGCAAGATTACTTTTAACTCTAAAATTTAATGAGTTTTTTAAAGACAAAAAAAGAACTCATTATTTTTTTATTTCAAAGAGGAAGAGGGGTAAAAAGGCTACAGAGGGAGAGAGTGAGGGAGAGAGTGAGGGAGAGAGAGAGAGAAACGATCAACGTGAGAAAAACATCACTCAGTTGCCTCCCATGCCTCAACAGGGGAATGAACCGTGTAATCTAGTCAGGTTCCCTGACCCAGAAGCAAACCCATGACCTTTCAGTTTATGGCATGATGCTCCAATCAACTGAGCCACACTGGCCAGGGACAAATCACTTTCTGATTTCAAAACTCGCTACAAAATTACAGTAATTACACACTATGTTACTGGTACATAGATCACAGTCAGAAATGAACCCGTATGATCGATGGTCAACTGAGTTTTGACAAAAGAACCAAATAATTCAATGGGCAAAAATGTTCTCTCCAATGACTGATCCTGTCCAACTACATATCCACAAAAAAAATTAAATTGAACCCTTATCTATACCATATTTAAAAAATAAAAAGGATCAAAAAACCTAAATATAACACAACTCTCAGAATAAAAGATAGGGAAATAAATCTTCTTGATCCTGGATTTGGCAATGTCTTTTTATATATGATACCAAAAGCACAAACAACAAAAAAAATTGACGACTTGAGCTTCGCCAAAACTAAAAACTTTCTAGATCAAAACGAAATGATACAAGAAAGTAAAGATAGCCCACAGAACAGGAGAAAATATTTGCAACTCATATATCTGACAAAAGTCTAGGATTCAGAATATATAAAAAAGCTTACAATTTACCAACAAAAAACAACCTAATTTTAAAATGGGCAAAAATCATTATCATTAATCTTTCAACTGTTGTTTATACACGAGTCTCTTATTAAAGGTCTTTCAAGTAAATGTTTCTCTTGAATACACATTAGATAATCTCTTCAGATGTAGCTTTTAGTTCATTACTCCTCTCTTCAAGTTTACATGATCTGCAATTAAATCCATCCATTGAAGTTTTTTTTTAAAGTTTCAATCAGTATAATTTTCAATTCTATAAGTTCTGCTGGTTACAAAATCTTTTTTAAAAATATATTTTTCTGTATTTTTGAACATTTTTAAACTGTTCATCAAGTACAGTTTCCTGCCTTTGCCCCCCACCCCTCCCGAACACCTCATTCCTCCCCATGTCCCTCCCCTGTTTCCACCTCACCTTGTTATTGTCTATGTGTCCTTTATAATTGTTCCTGTAAACCCGTCACCCTTTTCCCCTACAATCCCCTCCCTTCTCAGCCTGTTCTCAATTTCAGTGTCTTTGGTTATATTTTGCTTGCTTGTATGTTTTGTTGATTAGGTTCCACTTAAAGGTGAGATCATATGGTATTTGTCTTTCACTGCCTGGCTTATTTCACCGGGCATAATGTTGTCTACTTCCATCCCTGCTGTCACAAAGGGTAGGAGCTCCTTCTTTCTGTCTGCTAAGAATTCCAATGTGTAAATGTACCAAAGTTTTTTTATCCATTCATTTACTGATGGGCACTTAGGTTGCTTCCAGTACTTGGCTATTGTAAATTGTGCTGCTATGAACACTGAAGTACACAGGTTCTTTTGGATTGGTGTTTCAGGGCTCTTAAGATATAATCCAAGCAGTGAAATTGCTGATGTAAAACAGAAGCAGCAACTGGTTGCCACTTGTGTACACCTGGACCAGGGACTGAACCTACAACACAGGTATGTGCCCTGACTGAGAATTGAATCTACAATCTTTTGGTAAAGGGACAATGCTTCAACCAACTGAGCCACACTTGCCAGGGCTGCATTTAATTTTTTAAAAATAAATGGATAAATGCTACCCACTACTCTCTTCTTTTCATTAGCACTGAATAATATCTTTTCAAAAGAAGAAAAGTACCCTGACCCTAGGGAACCAGCAGGCCTTAGTAACTACAAGGAGGCAGAGAATAAGAAGAAAACTGTATCAAGAAATAGCAGAGAGTGGACCTCATGCTGCTATATCAAAAAACCCCTAAAATTTAGAATTGTGATGGAAGAAACTAGGATTCCCAATAAAATATATTCTCATAAAATAATGATCTGTTTAACACAGTGCTAGCAGGTACTGTGTACCCAAACACACTTATTAAAAATATTTAGTTCTCTGTAACTTAGTGCTTTTACTTACTCTCCTTTGAGCTTACCACAGAATATAGTATTTTAAAATTCATACTCTAAGTGGACTTAAACTTTTTTTAAAAGGAGACCTAGATCTTTTTGGAGATTATCACAATTCATAAAAATGGCTCTTAGCCAAAAGAACTGCAGCAAAGGGCCAATAACTCAGAGCAATGACATCCTTCCAATGAGGGATCTCGAGAACTCTATTACTTAAGTAACTGGTGTCTACAATACTACATCAAGGCATTAGGATGGGACAAGTGGCACCCACTATACCATAATAAACATGAAGAGAAGGGGAGAACATGATGCAGGATCACAACAATGCTTTCACCTAACCAGCAGAGGAGAGGGAGCACAAAGCAGTGGCTAAAACTCAGACTCTGGAACAGACTGTGTGGATTCAGATTCTGGTCCTACCACCCTGGGAAGTGTTTATCTGCCTCAGTTTCCCCACCTATAAAATGAAGCAGAGGGTAGAATAATAAATAATGTATACCTACAAGGCTGTTAGAAGGGTTAAATGTGTTAGTATTTGTAAAGTGCTGGCACATAGTAAATATTTGTGAAAGAAAAGGAAAAAATGCTTAAGTTAAAGTTCAAACACTTTAAAAATAAATGATAAAATAATTGTAGAGATGAAGAAAAACCAAATCAGGTAACTGAGAATACTGTATACTCAGTTTTCTTAGCAGGAGTCCACACTGCTAAAGTACAAATGACTTTTAGGGACTTCATAGAAGGGTTTGGCTATATGTAATTTAAAGTGTCTTCATTCCTATGTAAGCTGAAATGGAAAATGTTTCGTTTTTGAAATAAGGAGGTACACATTCAACAGCAGCATGGACAGGAAGCCCCAGTTGCTTTTTAGACTACCAAGCAAAAGCAAAAAGGCTGATCCTGTGTGGCAAATCTGTTCAAAGTCTGAATGAAAGAAATGAACAATTACGTAAAATTAAGACTGAAACCAATTTCCTAAAGAAATGGAGTGTTTGACCCAAGAACCCTGAAACACCATTCCAATAGAACCTATGCACCCCAATGTTCATAGCAGCACAATTTACAATAGCCAAGTGTTGGAA